>JANAVB010036800.1:0-47819 GCA_029216955.1 Iris pallida | reverse complement strand
TTTAGCGACGTTCATATTTGTCGCTAAATTTTAGCGACGTTAATAAATGTCGCTAAAAGCGTCGCTAAATGCTGACGTGGCACCAAATCAGATGTCAGCTCGTCGTCGCTAAAACGTCGCAAAAGTGTCGCTAAACGGCGACCGCACGATAACGTCGCCTTATACGTCGCTAATTAGCGTCAACGAACAAACGTCGTAACTAACGTCGCTAATTAGCGACGTTAATAACGTCGCCAAATAACGTCGCCCTAGCGACGTTTTGCGACGTTTTCTCGTTTAGCGATACGTTTTTTTTTCTGTCGTTTCCAAAACGTCGTCCAAAACGTCGCTAAATTCATTTAGCGACGTTTTCACCGAGTTTAGCGACGTTTTGGAACGTCGCTAATATGACAAATTTTTGTAGTGTCACCACAAAATTGTAAAATTCTACATCCGACTTTGAAAAAAAAAGATTAGGTTTAAGTAATGTTTATATTATATAATTAGTTAGTTTTAAATTTATAATAACTTTTAATTGTAAAGTGTGTTGTGTTTGTGTGTGTGTTTTCTAACCAACAATGTAAACATCTTAGAAAATATTGTTACACTGTATATAATACTTCTGATAATAATTATAATGCTAATATTCTTGTAGGAAAGAACAATCACCGACACAAATGTCACCTATGGAAATATAAGTATTATAATAATTTTCTAACTGGACAAAGATAAATTCTATAAGAGTATTATAATAAATTATTTGTCACAAATTATGAGAAAAAACTAGTCTTAAATCCCACAAAATCAAAAATCAATACCTAAGTGTGCATAATGTATAAATGCAAAAAAGTCTTTAAATAAAGAAAAATATGATGACAAGAGAACTTTGAAGAGACGCTACAATAGTTGTTATGGTGAGGACTCGATTAATGCTAAACAAACATAGTCAATCAGACAACCACCGATCATCAAAGATCTTCTATATATAGGAACATTTACTTATTCAGTTATTCGTAATAAAACAAACTTAACAAAATATATTATTTGTGATGAACAACATTTCATATTTGGTGATAGTAAACTATATTATAAATATGCAAGAAGTATAGTAAATCATTAGTTTTACTAAAGTTTACATATCTACTACTAGAGCATAAGTTAAAATATTTGAAAAAACTAAAAGCACCTTTGAAACAAAGTTTTTAAAATATTAGTAAATTTTATTAGCTTCGGATATATGAACTAGTAAACAAAATTGTCCTTTTGTTATATCAGGACTTATT
The DNA here is from genome assembly GCA_029216955.1 of Iris pallida. NCBI lineage: Eukaryota > Viridiplantae > Streptophyta > Magnoliopsida > Asparagales > Iridaceae > Iris > Iris pallida. Next base: position 46,557 of record JANAVB010036800.1, on the reverse strand, counting down.
ATTTAGATAAAAAAAAGAGTTTTACAAAAATAATTTTTATCTAAGAATCTTGGAATTTTTACATACTGGATCTGCAATTGGCGGAGTCAGGTTACAAGTTTTACGTGAATATGATATTCATTTTTATTTTTTTATAATGATAATAATAATACTTCTTGCATCAATATTTTGAGATCTCAATTTCTGCCTATATTAGATGGACGAGCTTTTTTTCTTCTTTAGATGTGCTTGTTATATTATTAATTTAATCGTAAAAGAATGCCCTCAAAATTTTCAAACAAATTAAAAATATATTAGAATATGTCTAATTAGTTTGACTTCACAAAGTAAGCAAAAAAAAAGTGTAAAACGTCATATGCACAAGTTTGAGATTTAGCAGATTTGTTAATCCGAAAACCTATGGCCTCACTAAAGCCCAACATACTTTTGGGCTTTTATTTCTTAAAAAATCCGGGCCAAACCGGAACCAGCCTTGTTTATAGCCCGGCCCAGTATTTTCCGTGGTCTGGACCTTACTGGATTTGTGAGCCCGTCATGAACCAGATTTCCTAACCGGACTGGCTTGACTACCGGATCAATCCTGATAAAAATTGTACTCAAGCTGGCCTAGCCTGGCCCGGCCCACTCAACATCTTGACCAGTATATATTATAACAAAGAGAGGAGAAGTAGCGAGTCCCACTCTCTCTAAACTCTCTCTCTCTCTCACTCTCACTCTCTCTCTCACAGCTCTCTCCACTCTCAAGAACCCCATAGAAGAAGAGTACGAAGGTTTTACTCCCCAGTCTCTTTACTTCCTGTCCCTGAGCGTAACAACCCACATCAGAGGAGCTGTCGGTGACTTGTTCTTAGTGCTAAAGATTCATGTTTTTATGCATTTTTTCTAAGGCTGCCTATGTGGTAAATATTGGATTTTTATCCATTTTATATGCTATTTCAAGACCATTAGGAAAGGAATTTGTTAGACTTGTGGTGGTGGTACTAATAATTGATTTTAATTATACATTTTACATGCTTTTTAAGGGTGCCTTGCCCATGTGGTCTTTTATTAGGGTCATCAGGAGAGCCCCTCTCCTCTATGATAGAATTCATTATATTAGGCTAGTTATTTGAGCACTGGAGTTCATTTTCTCATTAGTTCATGGTCCAACTCAATAGTTCAAATAATATGGGAGGACAATCACTTGGCAATTTTCTGGTTCAGATCAGAAGGGTTATCATTTTTCGTATTGGCTTCAATATCCATCTCACCAGAATTATTTTTAGAACATGCAGTGTGAATGATACAAGTACTTGGGAGTATGCCCTTGTTGCAGCTGAGTTTTCATGGGATATGTTTTGTAAAATGGGATCTTTATAATGATTCTTGGATAGTTTTTTTTTTTTTTTTTTTTGTTCTGTATCTTGTTGAGTCGTTTCTTGACTGCATGATGCTAATGAGACTTCCATAACATTAAGGCTGTTTCTTGCAAGATTCAACACATGTTTCATTAATGAAACTAGTCCCAATTGCAAAAAGGATATTACACCTATGAGAGATAATCAAGCATACAAACTCCAAAATGCTAGAAATCATATATTTGTCTGTGAGTCGCAAGCTTGTTGTGGCTAGAAACTATCAAAGTTGTGGACTGGACGCACGTAATCTTGAAGTATCCTTCATCATCAGCGGAACCCCACCCCAAAGTCCACCACATGAGAGAAATGATCGTTAAGGAAGATTCAAATCAGGCATCCTACTGAGCCCCATTCGTTGCTTTAGTGTTAGATGTAGCTCATCCCTATTCATCAAATGTTGATCCTTATCATATCACAATCGTATGTATATCTCAGTCAGTTACACAACAGAATGGAAGGCTTATTCAACAATACTTAGCCTTATACAGCTGTATAGATTGTTCGTTAGTTTGTTTGTTAGTTAGTTAGCTAAGATCAAGAATCTATCCCTTATCTAAGGTGATTTGTTTATGTAAAACTCTTCTATATGTACTGCTGCTGTCAATAGAAAATATACATCAGAAATTAAACTTTCTTCTCTTTCACACACCTCATTGTCTTCTAATATGGTATCAGAGCATACAGTTGATTCAAGCATTGATTCTCAAGGATCATCAAATGATCCTTTCTTCGTTCATCATTCGGATAGCCCCACAGCTATCCTTGTCTCTCCACCACTTTCTGGTGATAATTATGGTACCTGGCTGCGATCCATCTCAAGAGCACTTCGAGCCAAAAACAAATTTGGCTTTGTCGATGGAACTATCCAAATTCCTACCGACTCAAACGAGAAATCAAAGTGGTCTAGGTGTGATGATCTCGTCGCTTCATGGATTCTCAACTCAGTCACCCAGGAGATTCGTGGGAGTATTCTTTATGCTGACACTGCTTTGGAGATATGGAAGGACCTGAGCGATCGTTATTCACAATCTAATGCGCCCAAAATTTATCAACTCAAGCAGTCGATTTCTTCTTTGAAGCAGGAGAATACCACGGTATCTATTTATTATACTTCTCTTAAGTCTCTATGGGATGAATTAAATTTTTTATCAGTTGTTCCTGTGTGCACATGTGGCCATGGATCTGCAATTGCTGCTCGACTCCAAGAAGACCGTGCAATGGAATTCTTGCAAGGTCTTCATGATCGATTTTCGGCTATTAGGAGTCAAATTTTACTAATGGAACCTTTTCCTAGTGTTGCAAAAATTCATAACTTGGTTAGGCAAGAAGAGAAGCAGCAAGAAATTAATGCAATGATGACTCCTGTTCCTGAAGCTGCTGCATTAAGCACTCACTTCAACAAGGCCAACCAATGGAATTCAAATGGGAAGACAAATCAGCGCACTTCTCAGCCTTCTAGCAGCCAGGGCAAATACTTTAAACATCATGGTGGAACAAACAACTCTCAGAAAGTACAGCCACAGCGTGAATATCATCGTGATGGAAAACCACGTCCATATTGTGATTATTGTGCGACACATGGTCATTATAGGAGTACATGCTTCAAACTCCATGGATATCCACCAAAAAATGCTCAAGCTAATGCAGTTTCGACAGACACAAATTCTGCTCATGCTTAGTTACTTCCTACTCATCATACTTTCTCAACTGAACAGTATAACAAAATCCTCAGCATGATTGATTCAGGTAGCTCGATGCCACAAGCAAATTTAACAGGTATAACACTATCTTGTTCATCTAATTCTCAGTGGATCGTTGATTCCGGTGCAACTAATCATGTCAGTTCCTCTTTGCACTTTTTCTCTAATTATACTGCTTGTTCTAGACGTTCCACACTCAAACTTCCAGATGGAACTGATCACTTAATCACTCACACTGGCAGTATTATTCTATCACCATTATTACGTCTTGATAACGTCCTTTTTGTCCCCACCTTTCAATTCAATTTAATTTCAATCAGTGAACTAGTCAAATCTCAACCCATTTCTATCATGTTCACTGATACCCATTGTATTTTTCAGGACCTATTATCGAAGAGGAAGATTGGATTGGGACGCCTCCATGAGGGACTGTACTACCTGCAACTGGCTTCTATTTGCTCCTTCCAAAGTTCTACTACAAATAATCTATGGCATTGTCGTCTAGGACATGCTTCTTCTACTCCTATGCATTTGTTATCAAAGCAATTTCCTTTCATTTCCGATTCAAATAATACTCTTTGCACTGTATGTCCCCAAGCCAAGCAAACTCGTTTACGCTTTTCAAATAGTTCCATAAAAACAAGTAGACCATTTCAAATGATTCACTGTGATATTTGGGGCCCCTTTTCAATACCATCTCATTCAAATGCTAGATTTTTCTTAACAATTGTTGATGATTTTAGTCGTGCTACTTGGATATATTTAATGACTGTCAAAGCTGAAACTGCAAAAATCTTACAATCCTTTTTTGTCATGGTGCGCAATCAATTTCATTCCAAAATTCATTCAATCATTTCTGGAACCGGTGACGTTGATGAACATTTCAATGATATTCAAATCATTCGTTCTGATAATGGATCAGAATTTTTATCACTCACTATGCAAGATTTCTATTCAACTTATGGAATTATGCACCAACGCAGTTGTGTATCTACACCACAACAAAATGGTGTAGTTGAAAGAAAGCATCGACATTTACTCAATGTTGCACGTGCTTTGCGTTTTCAAGCTCATTTACCATTATCGTTTTGGGGTGAATGTGTACTTACTGCAGCCTATATTATCAATAAACTTCCAACTCCTTTATTGAAGGGCAAATCACCACATGAAATCCTTTTTCAAAAACAACCCCTTTATACCAATCTTCGTGTTTTCGGTTGTTTATGCTTCGCTCGCAACACAAATATCAAAAACAAATTTGATCAGAGAGGTAAACCTGGTATATTTGTTGGATATCCTTATGCTCAAAAAGGATATCGTATTTTTGATGTTGATTCTATGACAATTTATACATCTCGCGATGTCATATTTCATGAAAATGTTTTCCCATTTCAAACCATTTTGAAATCATCATCGAATTTGCAAGTTCATCCTTTACCAATCATTGATGATGGAACCTTCAATTATACATCATCCCCACATGCAGTTTCAGAACAAAACAGTCATGCTTCACGTCCAGAATTATCCTCATCTCATATTCCCACATTAGTTCAACCAACTAAACCATTACAAGTTTATCAACGTCGCTCCACCAAGACCTCTGCTGAAACACAAATTCCTCCTCCATCTCCTCCTTCACATACAACCCCACTACAGTCCACAGCCACAACAAATCTATCTACATCTTCTCCTGAATCATCCACTTCCCTACCTACAAATTCTGCCCTACCTGAACCAGTGCTTCATACATCCTCCAAACCTTCAAGACCACGCAGACCACCACCACATCTAAATGATTTTTATTGTCCTACTCTCCCTCATGCAGCTAATCTCATTCAATCGGACTCTAAGGTAACTAAAGTTTCTACTCCATATCCTTTAGCTTCTTATGTTTCTGACATTAATTTTTCCACGTCACATAGAGCTTTTTTATCCAAAGTATCTTCTACAGTTGAACCAAAATCTTTTTCTCAAGCTATCAAATTACCACAATGGAAAGATGCTATGGCAGCTGAAATTGAGGCATTGGAAAGAAATCATACATGGAGCCTAGTTTCCTTACCATCAAATCATAAGCCCATAGGATGTAAATGGGTCTTTAAGATTAAATACCATGCAGATGGTTCCATCGAGCGATACAAGGCACGTTTGGTTGCCAAAGGTTATAATCAGATTGAGGGACAAGATTATCATGACACATTTGCTCCTGTCGCCAAATTAGTCACTGTTCGTTTACTTCTTTCAATTGCTGCAGTCAAAAATTGGTCCATACATCAGTTAGATGTTCACAATGCCTTTCTACAAGGGGATTTAGATGAAACAGTCTACATGACTCTACCTCCGGGATTCGCTAAACAGGGGGAGACTAGGGTGTGCAAGCTCAATAAATCTTTGTATGGACTCAAACAAGCTTCTCGGCAATGGTTTGCAAAATTTTCCACTACATTGATTAAAGCAGGATTCACTCAATCTAAATCTGATTATTCCCTGTTTACTTCTATCAATGGTTCTGATTCTACATTTGTTCTTGTCTATGTGGATGACATTATTGTCACAGGAAATAACCCCATTTTGATTCAGAAATTCAAGCAGTTTCTAGAACAACAGTTCTACATCAAAGATTTGGGGCGACTCAAATATTTTCTTGGTATTGAAGTCGCACGTTCTAAAGGAGGCCTCTTCCTCACCCAACGAAAATATACCATGGATATTTTATCTGATTCAGGTATTATAGGTGGTCGAATATCTGAGTTTCCCATGGAGCAACACATCAATCTCACTACAACTAGTGGTACCTTGCTTCCTGATCCTACAATTTATCGTCGCCTCATTGGTCGTCTCTTATACCTCACTGTCACACGACCCGACATCAACTATGCTGTTCATAATCTCAGTCAGTTCATGCATTCACCACGCTCTATTCACATGGATGCTGCTACTCGTGTACTCCGTTACCTCAAAGGTTCCATTACCAAAGGCATCTTACTCTCCTCTTCTAGTACTCTACACATCACAGGCTTTTGTGACTCTGACTGGGCTGGATGCCCGGTTACTCGACGGTCTACTAGCGGTTACTCTACTTTCCTTGGTTCTAGTCCCATCTCCTGGAAGACGAAGAAGCAACAGACCATATCTCGCTCATCGGCAGAGGCTGAATATAGATCAATGGCAACTCTGGCATGTGAACTTCAGTGGTTGAAATATCTTCTTGCTGACTTGGGCATCCCACATACCTCTCCAATGACTATGTTCTGTGATAATCAAGCAGCTCTCCACATCTCTCAAAATCCTGTCTTCCACGAAAGAACAAAGCATATCGAACTCGATTGTCATTTCGTGCGGGAAAAGATTCAAGACAAACTATTAATCACTCGTTATATTCCATCCTCATCTCAAGTTGCAGATATTTTCACTAAGCCTCTTGGAAAAGATATTTTTTTAAGATTGGTTCGCAAGTTGGGTGTTCTTGATATCCACACTCCAACTTGAGGGGGAGTATCACAATCGTATGTATATCTCAGTCAGTTGCACAACAGAATGGAAGGCTTATTCAACAGTACTTAGCCTTATACAGCTGTATAGATTGTTCGTTAGTTTGTTTGTTAGTTAGTTAGCTAAGATCAAGAATCTATCCCTTATCTAAGGTGATTTGTTTATGTAAAACTCTTCTATATGTACTGCTGCTGTCAATAGAAAATATACATCAGAAATTAAACTTTCTTCTCTTTCACACACCTCATTGTCTTCTAATATATCAAGCCATGTTCTTTGGTGTTTGATGTGATCCATCCCTATTCATTTAAATCCCTCCATCACTGTCGTAGCATATTATGCTCCGATTCGTCACCCTCGGTTGATGTGATCACTCACCGCTTCTCCATCCTTGTGCCCCCTTGCCACTCTTCCTCAATGTAAACTATATCCTAGTTCTTGTAGTTTGACTCCATAATACACAATTTTTGCCAACATCTTGACTGGTTGATTCATTAAATAAGATTTCTGATTGCTGACTTCCTCAGGTTGTTGAACTATAACAAACCCAATTGTCAATCTTGAAGAGGGAGGCCGTAGAGAAGTTGATAGGAGTCGAGATGTGTCAGAATGCTAGTGAAAATGTGATAAAGACGACCAAGTAAATAATCGATAAGTGGCAATGACACTCTGATATCACGGAAGACATTTTTCATAGTGTTAATCGACAAGGGGTAGAAGGGTGTTGAGTTAGTGAGGGATCACAACATCCGGGTGAGAAATGTGATGTTTAGACTAATACATGTTGGGGTACTACAAGAGAAGGCGTTTTCACTCGAATTATTCATTAAGCGGGCGGAAGGAAGATGAATTAGTGCAGGACCATATCTTCTGGATGTGGTGAATCGGTTGAAATCGTGTCACAACAACACTGGGAGTGAGTTTGATGAACGGGGAATGGTTACATCAAAGACTAAAGGTTTGGGTTTGATTACTAGGATCATGATGCATCAAACACCGAGGTAATGAAGGGTTTACTCATATGTCTACTTGGTCTTCTCTTTACTTTTCTCTCTAATGATCGACTCTTGGATGGTATGTCTCTCCGATGATGAAGGATACTTCAAGTAGTTGATGTGTGTCTAGCCTACGACTTTGATAGCTTCTAGTTGCGGCAAGCTAACGACTCGCCCGCAAAGTTATTAGTTAGCGTCGTGCTTGTGTTTGTCTCCTTTGTAGTTGGGACTTGTTTCGCTACTTATCTTTGATGAAACGTGGGGGGATTTATTCCCACCATTAATAAAAAAATTTAATGTGCTGAATTCTGTGATGCTTGCATTAGGTTGATATTAAAGCTAAGACCTGCACTTGCTTGATTTAATTTTCTTTTTGTAAGATCTGGAAGTTCTCTGTGATGGAAACTGGAAGTGCTTGTCCATCAGTTGTGAAGTAACAATCTTAGGTCGGTTCCTAAGTTTTACTTTCTTTTATATAAGAACTTAAAGTTCAAAGAAAAAATTCTTTAAGGAAGCTATTAGAGAAACCATGGTCACAAATCTTAGTGATGGGCAATTAAAAAACATGTCAGCATAGCTCAAAGGAGAATACTAAGATGGATGGGTGGAAATAGGTTGAGGATATGGTCAGAAATGGGAGTAGTCATGGGAAATTCGAGGGGCGCCAACTGAGGGTAAGATACGAGAAAATTGTCTTTGGTGGTTTTTGGATGTGCAATGCACCAGTTAGCAATTTAACAGTATTAGCTGGAATTTGCAACCATTGAAATCTACTGAAGAAGCGTTCAAAACCACCAAAATCCCTTGAAACTGTCGAAAACGATACTAATAGGAAGGATTCACCAATATTGCATACCTTCCCAGTTAGGATATAATATTAGCCAGAGGAACTACTAGAGTGAGGGATAGGCCTTAAGGAACTTGGATTGAGGCTGTCACAAAGGATATGCCTTTTAGTAATATTACATAGGACATGATCCTAAGCACCCACCCTTAACAGAGCTGAACAAAAAAGGGGAATTCAAATAGTTGGCCCGAAAGTTTGGAATAAAGGTTGTTCTGTACGCTTTCTCCTCAAAACAACCATTTTTTGGAGGAAGCGTGGTTCAGTTGTAATACTGACTATCTACCATGTCCATTGGCTCAAAATCCTAAAGGTAATTTATAAACTTTCATGTTTAATGTTTCACAACTAATACAAGTATAGCTACTGCTCTAAGCTACAATGCCTAATGCATGACAGCATGTACAGAACATGTTGCTGTTTTGGGCAAGCCGTGGGAAAGAGCACTCTTTCAAACCAAATGATAGGTTAGAAGCTTTCAGCTGTAATAGGTAAGCCTCAAACTACACGTCATAGAATTATTGGCATTGCTCAGGGCCAGAGTATCAGGTACTATGCGTCTAGTTCTTGGAAATTTATCTTTACCCAACCGATTCTCTTAAGCTATGTAGTATCAATGCACATGACAATAGGACAATATGGGATATCAAGAGGCTTTCAAGTTTCAATGTTAGACATCTGAGTTATTGCTGGCTTAGTTTGAAGATGATATTATATGATACACCTAGCGTAATTGAAAAGAAAATGCACAAGTTAATCTTATTGATGATGAAAAATGTCCGAAGTATTGCTATTAATGCAGACTGTGTACTAGTTGTCGTGGACACTTGTAAGATGCCTAAGAAGGTATTTCTCATATACACTTGCATATAATATTATATATATATATATATATATATATATATATATATATATATATATATATATATATATATATATATATATATGTATATATATATATAAAAAAAAAAAAAAAAAAAAAAATATATATATATATATATATCAATGAGTATTAAATAACTTAGTTTTTATTTTAACTTTTATATCCATTCTTATCTAAGTTATTAATTTAGACTCATTTATATTTATTAATTACCTATTGTTTTAGGATATTTATTTAATTACTAATTCCTTTGTTCTCTTCTCTCTTTGGTTTAAATTAGAATAAATATTTCTCTTAATTACTCAAAAATTGTGCACTTTCGAGTTTCGAGGAGGAAGAGGAGGAGGGGGGGGTTATACTTCGTGATTTGAAGCTTCCCTTTAGTATGAATCTCTTCGGGGCTAATTTCAGACCCAAGCCTTGAAAAAAAAAAAAAAGGTTGTTGACCTCTGTTCCAACCGGTCGTCTTTCTATTGATTTTCTCATATTTGTTCATCATATGAAAGAGAAGTTTTTCTTTGTTAACAAAATCTTTGGTGAGTTCGACGAACTCCCAAAGCACTAGAGGCCTTTACCACTAGCCCATTATACCCATCAGCATTTGACTAAGAAGGAAAAGAAAATCATCAAGATTCTTTCAAAATGGCCCTTAGTTAATCAGATGATTATATTTCAAATAAGAAATTGGCGCACTAGAGGCCTTTACCACCAGCTCATTATACCCATCAGCATTTGACTAAGAAGGAACAGAAAATCATCAAGATTCTTTCAAATGGCCCTTAGTTAATCCAGATGATTATATTTCAGATAAGAAATTGGTTGATCATGGCTTCGTTCCTGGAGCCAATACTAATATTACTGGTGAGCTTATCTTTGGGGGGTATAGCCTAGGTCCTATTCATATTTTTATATCGTCTTTAAGGAGTTTACATTGGCTTATTCATTCATGATTTCATTGTAGTAATGGCTCCTATTTGGAGAGAAATTGTGGAGCGGGCAAAACTAAAAGAAAGAGAAGGAAAAGTAGCTTCAACTTCAAAAAACTGGTTCTTCCAAGGAAGCCGGCATCCCTTCTCTACTAAAGATGGTAATTTCCTTTGCTTCCTATTTCTCTGCTTTGTCGATGTAGTTTGCGTTCTGCAGCACATATTCCATGTTCGTTTCCCTTCAGATGTGATTTTAATAGGATACTTTATGCTTATATTTTTGCTGGTGTAGGAAGGAAAGGCCTAAAGGTATTGACAACTGCTGCAAGACTTGACATTGAAGATTTCCTGCAGACGGCAGTCTTTCTCGAGGTTTTGAATTGATTCTTCACTACTATAAATATGCTTGTTTCCTTTAGTTCTATATTTTCTTGTTACTTCTTCAAATATATACAAGGGAACATCACCAAAAATGAATCCCTTAATTGTATGCCAGGAGACCTCCCAACTTTCAATTCAGTGCTTAACATCTGAACTGAAAGCCGAGGGCCTCTGGACTTCCAATTACAGATCTTGGTTTCGGGTGACGTGTCATTTTTCAAGATATATATGGTTGGATCCAGAAAGACACTAATTACCTAAACTGTCTCTGGTATGTGTTTTACTTAAATTCTTTTTGGTTTGTGGGGAAGTGAGGGAAATGAATAGAAAAAGAAAATGAGAAAGTAGGATAAAAGAAAAGGAAATCTTTTGCCGCCTTTGGTTGCTAAGAACGTCTGAGAAGTAAGTGGAGATGAAAATTGTGTGTGTGAGAGAGAGAGAGGATAGGTTGAGGGAGAAAATAGAATCCCACCATATTAGGAGGGAAATGATAAGAAATTTGTGTTACTTATTTTCTCTCATTTTCCTTTTCCATTTTCTTACCTAACCAAACAAGATATCAATATTTTCTTTTTCATTTTTTCTTCTTCTTCATTTCTCTCACTTTCCCTCAAACCGAACACAATCTTAATTGGACAGGTAGAAGGGCGGCAAGATGAAGGCCTTCTGAAACACTAGGGTTACTGTGGCCAAATAAGAGTTCTTTAACAACCCTCAATTTTGTCATCTCAGGAATTTGCACACCGGCCTGTGAAGTATATTCTTTAACGCAAATTTGGGCACAATTCTTGTAAACAGATTCATTAGTGTCATTCAATTTTGCAACCATTGTAGTGTTTCACAAGGTGTATCATTTGAACTTTCCCAATTTCTCTAGCACAATTGTGTAGTTATGTATCTAATAATAGTTACACATTGCTGCCATGGTTGGTCAGGGCTTACTTTCAACGCTGTTTGATATGAATTTTCTGTGGCTGAATCTAATTGTTCTTCATGGAACTTATTCTGAGTTTCTTTTAGTAGTTGGGTGTTATCAAACCCAACTCTTTTATTATGAAAAAAATCCGTAAAATATCCATAATTCTAAAATTGTTGTTGGATAATCACCATCAAACACAGCTAATTTGGTTTTCTTTCGAATTGTCTCTTCCAACTATTTATGTAGTTTAAACTGTATAAACTAATAAAATTGTTGTCATATACGATATACCTATTAGTGGGCAAATTAAACATAAACTGCTATTTATAGATGCATGTAATTAACTACTTCAACCCTTGATTATTAGAAAAACTAATGCCCAACTCTAATTCGGCTGCAGGCCTTGTTGGCATTCCAAGTTGATATCTTTCCTATCAAATACAACTGCATTTGCAGTATAAGGTATGTATCCATCATCTATTAGCATTTTTAATCAATAACCAGAGTTTAAGATATAATGTTGGTCCATTCTATTGGCTCATAGCTTTTGGAAAACATAGGTTAGGTAACAGTATCATTCGTCAAAAGATTCAAACTAGAACCTAAACAGCAAGGAAGGTCTGTGGGTTATTTTTGGTGATTGTGTTTGTTGGAAAGATAATTAATTATCAACCATTGGAGATAACTAATCGGAATCGACCAAGCAACGACCTTCGATTTACGAGGACAACTAGAATCCACTAAAATTTGAGAGTAAAATCTATATCTATCTTCTAAGAAAATCTATTAAAAAACAGTTCAACATAATTCTAAATCAGCCCAAATTAAACGACGACAAAATCATCATCAACACAACAATGATGTCCTCATTCTGTTTTTTAGGGTTAAGCTGCTCTTCCAAATATCATCTCTGCGCCATCAACTGGCTTTGGATGAGGTAGGTATGCAAAGCCGGCATCCGGATTCAGTAGCTCCCACCTGAGTAGAATATCTCAAAAGTTAGCTCTTACATAAATTCTTGTTAAGGGCATTTCTGTTAGAAATTAAGTGAAGGATGTTCTAAAATTGGGAGCCAAAAGACTTCAATTCAAACTTACAAATAAAGGACACATCATTTATGGAATTAGGAGAAGGAAGTTGATCGAGACATGCAGATGTCTTTGGGTAGATACATGCCTATGGAGGATAATGCTCTCGATGGATGGTTGGTAGTCTTCAAGATGCAATGGCTTACCACCGTGTGTGTGCACTAGCAGTGCAATAGCGTAGGCAAACAACCTAGTTTTTTTTTTTCATCTTTGGTTTGAAGATGAAAGAACATAAAGGGCTGTAGTGGGAGGTAATCGTGGAAAATGACCCTTTGGAGGAAATTCAGTCAAGAACGAATTGGTCAGTTGTGGTCAGGAATAGCAAAGGTCAAAAGAAGCAGTTCGACATGCAAAACGATGACAATTGCAAGATCCGCATCCTCCACACACAAAGAAGCCACAAGACATTGGCTTGGATACCAAAATATCCATCAGGCTTCCCCTGGATGTGAATCAGGAACATAAATTATGTATCTTACCTGTACTTAAGGCATAAATGGTGTAGGAACATCATCACTTGAACCCTTGCAAAGTTGTTGCCCGGGCAGTATCTCTGCCCACCTCCAAAAACAGAATAGGTTCCAGGCTTCGCCGTAAAATTCTACACATTGTTGTTCGTATAAGATTTTGTCTCACATTTAGAGAACTATCTTTGTTTTAAAGGTCAAGGATAAAACAAAATGATCAACGCAACTTACTTCCCATCTGTCTGGGTTGAATGATAATGGATCAGGAAAATATCGGGAGTCTATATGAATGGAGCGTATCCAGACGATGACCTTCCAGTTCTTGGGGAATTTGTAACCTGGACCAAGGTTTCGGAAGGATAGTTAACAATTGGTTCACAATCTTAGAGAATAAGGATGTGGTTGATGTACTCACCGTTGATTACGACGTCATCATTTACAACTCTTCTGAAGATAAAAGGCGAAACATTTCCCAGGCGAATTAGTTCCTCTGCTACCCTTGTTGTATACTTCATTCCTTTGATATCTTCGGCCGTAAGCAGCTCATTTTCGGACTTGTTCATCTGGATTGAGCGAGCTTCTTCCTGCAATATCATGGAAATTTCAGTCATTTGCATCTGGTTTCAGGGATGGAGATGAATGTACTAGCCCTTACCTTGAGTTTCTCAAGGATGTTTGGATATTTAGCTAGATAGTACAGGGCCCACATCATGATGTCAGAGGTGGATTCATAACTTGCGAGCATCAATGAAACGATGTTCTCTACAACCTCCACTTCACCCAGTTTATTTCCGTTTGAATCGGTAGAATCAATCAAGATTTGCATGAAATCGTGCTTTTGGATTCTATGAGCTTTCCTCTCCCTCGCTTCGTCCAATAAAATTCTTGTCAGATTCTTCCTACACTGAACATTACATAACAAGATAACTGGTGAATCAATGTCATCCTTATCTTTCACAAGAAAATGTGTATTTCTAAATGCAAATGTTAAGAGCACTACAAAAGTTGCTAGGGACAACACACTTTTGACAGTCCTATACATATCCAGGATTGTCAAAAAATTCTGCAGTCCCTACTATTTTAGGACTGTTAAAACTTTGACAGTCCTGGATATAGTACTGCAAAAAGTGTGTCGTCCTCTAGTAATTTTTGTAGTGCTCTTAAGATTTGCCTTTCTAAAGCAGCCAAGTCTTTGGCAATATCTTTTCGACTTATGTACGGAAAGGAAAAATGTATGATGCACACGATTGTACTGTCTGTAGATTCACGCAATTTGGAGAGTGTTCTGGTGTTGCGAAAGGTTATTTCGGCTGCTCTTCTGCAGACTATCCATTTGTGTTATGAAATACCCATAAATACCGACAATTTGAGTTGTACCTTGATAGCATGATGGAATGCTGTTCCTGGAATATTAATGGTCATGGCTCGTAGTCCGGCCATTAGTCCTCTATAATCAGCTTCCATAGTGGTGAGAAGGGTCTTTGACTTGAAGCTCACAAGAACGTCACATATGTTGCGAAACGTCATCTGAAAGAGAACAAGCTAAGTACCTGGGTACTCATAGAACATATATATTCCTACACCACAGGACACAGAAGTTATCTGAATAATTTTGTCCCATAGACATTAGAAATACCTACCGTTTTGGTCGCGCTATATGCAACTATCTTTCTTTTAGAGACCCATTCTTCAAGAGTGGAGATCAAGAAAGGTTGTGCAGAGGTTAAATGGAGAGCAAGGGCTTTCCGGTTGTTAAATGCCTCCATCAAGTGCTTCCTTAGCCTCTTGTGCACCAATCCTTCTACGACAGCCACTGATGAACTTCCCAGCAGCTGATTGGACGGCCAACCTGTGCTGAACTTGCCGTCGTCGGTGCTGCTTTGGAGGACTTCCTTGTTCATCTCCGGAGAGCATGTGAGTATTGCTGGACTCCCAAATAAATGTGTCCTGTATACACCTGTGTCCCCGTACCTTGAAAAGAAAGAAAACGGACAAACATACGAATGCATACATACATGGTACAGTAGAAACTCTATAAAATAATACACTTGGGACCACCAAAATTTATTAATTAAAAGAGTTATTAATTAATCGATAAATTAATAATTATTAATTTATATATTAATTAATATTTTATTAATTTATAGTAAAATACTTACGTAGTTTACAAACACCTTTCAAGCTTCCACTTAATTATTGTATACAATGCATGTGTATATCAAATGAAGGGCCCAATTTGAAAGAAACCTTCAATCTCCCACCTTATTATGCTTCTTGTGTTCAGTGTATCACTTTATGGACATTAAAAATATTTTCTATATAGTAGTTTACAAACACCTTTCAAGCTTCCACTTAGTAGTTTACAAACACCTTTCAAGCTTCCACTTAATAGTAGTTTACATTGAACAATTTCTTGTTGAGCTATGAGAAAACAACACCAGAAGTTCTTACCATGCTAAGAAAAATTAGAGACGAGATTCAAGGGAAAATTGATTTCAACAAAAAACAAAAGACAATTGAGTCATTTTTCAAGAAACCTTCATAAATCATTCATGTAATATGCTATATATAAGGAATTATTAATTTATATTTTATATGGGGTCTGAAGAAATTATCAAAAATGTATTATCTTATAATTTTAGCGAATTATTAATTTAGCACCCTATCCCCGAGTCGGGACCGGCCAAAAATATTATCTTAGAGAGTTTATTAAATAATCGAGTATTAATTTATAGAGTTTCTACTCAGAGCAATCCAGGTTCAAATCTTGTATGCTTACACAATTCTGAACTCAGACAACTCTAAACCCTATACGTACTTGATTCTTAACATCCATGTTTTCTGGGTGTTGGCCAACCCTACAATGGACTCTGAAACAATATTCCCATGGGTATAAATTTAAATTGATACATTTAACTATTGGTTTAGCTATTTGTTTGATTTGTCAACTGAACTGAATAAATGGTTACAGTCACTTAAATGCCCCACTTATGGAAAACTTGTCCATCAATTAGATATTATGTTGCACACATACAAATAAGGACATGATATGGACATTTTCAAATAGGTGACATGTAGTCAGTCACCTATGTTGTATGTAGGGCTGCACAACGAGCCGAACGAGCTAGGGGGTTCAAGTTTGGCTTGGTTCAGATAATAATGCGATTTAACTTGGCTTGAGCTTGGTTAGTTGATGGTACATTGTGGCTCGGTTTGGCTTGACCATGAATATCACATTTCAATTTTGGCTTTGCTAAGCTTGATAAGCTAATCATGCTTGAACCAAGCCTCAGCTTGTTTGTCTGCTTGAAACTTGTTTATCTTTAGCCTAAATGAACAACAGAAACATAGGATATCTAACTAAAAAACCTACAAAGCTGAGATAAATTTCAAATTAACATTACTTAATAACTTAATGA
Source organism: Iris pallida (assembly GCA_029216955.1). Classification (NCBI taxonomy): domain Eukaryota; kingdom Viridiplantae; phylum Streptophyta; class Magnoliopsida; order Asparagales; family Iridaceae; genus Iris; species Iris pallida. The sequence goes on along the minus strand of JANAVB010036800.1, from coordinate 30,046 downwards.
GCGAGCCCGGACACTCCTGTAGAGGAAACTTTGTACTAACCACTATGGTTGAGATAAATTTCACATTAACTTTCCAGGTTGGATTTGTAAGGGAAATTTTGTACTAAGCACTATGTTCATGAACATGTCAAGCTAGGACACTGGTATAATCAAACTCGGCTCGCTGATCTTATCTGACATAAATCAGAGCTTGTACGAGTTTGAATTGGCTTGAGCCGAGCTGAGTATCAAGAAGCTCGCTCCTTGAGCAACCCTAGTTGTGTCCCTGTAACATAGGTTAGATATATACATCTTATCCGTAAATGAGATCTTAATTTGTAAATCCAGCCATATTGTGATTATAATGCCAGATTGACACTACTTTCATTTCCCTTTCTTTCTAAGATACCAGAATTCATATACATTTACCTTGTCTTTCTTTTGGCTATGAAATCATCAGGACTTCTCGAGTACTTGAAGCACCACAAGAAGTCGAGCATCTCTCCAAGTAGCGGCAAACCCATTGAGCCCGGCGGGAGCTTTGCCCCACCCTCACTCAAACTGGACCTTCTGACGAATCGCCATTCGTTGAACCATATCGAGAACCACGCGAAGAAGGACAAGGAAACTATGAAGGCGCCAATGTAGACTCCCACACATTGCAACTCCATAATGCTCTTCATACTTTTGGACCCATCTCCAGTGTAGGAGAAGAAGAATAAGAGGATTGGAAAAGAAAATACAAGAGAAAAGATTGATGCCAGCTGATAAATAATTAATGCGGTTCGCACACCTATCAAGCAATTAATGAGCTAAGGTTCAGGCACCGAGTTGGCTAGATCAGGACAGAGAAATGAGGTTCACTCACCATCATTGTCAAAGAGTGGATGAATCCAAGATATAAGGTTAGAATTGCATAACGCCAAGTTTTGCTTTCACTTTGCTCAATTCACGCACCTCTTATGCATCAGTAAAGATATGTACGACATATAAATTAGGAAATTGCTAGGGGCAACACACAATGTGATAGAGGCTATCACATTTTATAAAAAAACGTGGTCATTTTTTTATACCAAATTATCTTTCAAAAAAAAAAGTTGGGTGCTATCAAATTTTGCAAACTCGGTCTTAGAACTGTCAGGATTCTAAGTCACTGCCATGATTTGCTATGAACAAGCTAACTGATCTGACCTACAATTATTTGGACTCTCGAACACTATGGCTGGAGTGAAGTCTCCTTCCCACCTAAAAGTGTATTCTTCAAATGCAATGCTAGGCAGCTCAGACTCCCTTTGGAAGAAAATAAACACAGGGCATATACATAATGAGAAATTTCTGAACCATGCATCTAACTTTTTTTTTTTTTTTTTTTTGCTTTACTAGGTTCTGCTAGCATCAAATCGATCATAGACAGTTCTTTTGAGAATAAGGGCAATTTTACTCTCACTCTGGCATCCAAACCTAAGCCTCCCCTTCCCTTACCAAACGCCTCAACCTTTGGTCATCCAAGCATTAATAGTTTTCAATCTTTCATGCAAAGTGTAAGTTTAATATAGTAAGTTCTTACTTCTACTGTAATGAAATGAATCAGCTTTTGTTTGAATGGTCCTTCCATACATCTTCAGCAAGAACTGATATGTCTAACGGGATCACCGTAAGTAGAGAAAACCTTTTGTTGTCAGTGAAAGTCCAATGTTTCCGGTATCAGTATCGGAACCGGTATTGGACCCTTCGTATGAGTATCGAGATCGGCGGTATCAGCAGAATCAGCGATTTCCAATAGGACTATCGAATTTTTTGGTATAAAAAGAAAGTATCTATTAATAAATTATTAAAAAATCAGAAAAATATTTTACAATTTAGACATAATATTAAGTATTTTCTGTGTTGTTTCTTAGTAGTTTTGAAATTGAATGAAAATAATAATCACCCTTCATGATTGGTTTTTATGTCGGTTGATTTACATGCGATATATTTGATACATTTAGACATAATTTTATATATTATGTGTTGCTTCTAGTTAGTTTTAAATGGAATAACATTAGGCCTCGTTTGGTTTCAGGGAATATGTGGGAAAGGGACCCCTGAATACCCCTATCTGTAGATATCGGTGGCGGTCGGTATCAGATCGGGACATGTCAGACCATATTGATAATGATGGTATTGTATCGATATTGGCCGATACTCCAAACTATGTGTGAAACTGCCATCCCCATGAGAATATATAAACTCTTGGAGGAAAGGGAAGATGGTTTTAGTTTTATAAGCCCTTGATATCATCCGTACTAGCTGCCGTGATTTTTGTTTAGATATTGGTGGCAATTACCACTGTTAATAACCCCTTCTAGCAAAAGGCATAAGTCTTGTTCTCACCGGTAATCAAATCTTGTTGATATTAAAATTTCCATGAAACCAGTATGTTGCTCAGAACTCTCTTTTCTGACAACGAGCTAGATAATATAATCAAATAACCATATACTTTGCTTCTATTTGGGTTTTTATATTACACACACAACATCTTCCATATATATACTATTCCTGAAATTAATACGTTATAGTATGTAGCCTAGGATGAAAATGTGGGAGTTGTCCTGAAAGAACTTATTACATTTCAGAATTATACTAAACATGTGCCAATTGCATGTTGAAAACATTATTTCATACAGTAACCTGTTGTTGAAAACAAAAGTGACACAATCTGTTTGAGGAGTTCTCTATTTGTTACATGCCTTTTGGTGAAAGGTTAAATAGACCCATATGGTTCAGTTATTGCCATGAAAGGTTAAATAGACTCGTATGATTCTGTTGTTGCCATGAACCAATCTGCACCATAAAGCTTCCAGCTCTCTCAGTCTGTGATAGTTATACTAATTTCTTTCATTTTGCATGTGGTTTTGATTTGAGTATTTTCCACAATACTTTTTCCATCATGGCATTCTTAGCGCTTGCTCATGGTATCAATGTGGAAAACACTGGTGAACTACCTATGGGTTGTGATATGCACTTGATATTTTCTTTTGCTTGTACTCGGTTACTTCTCGGATGAACCTTAGATTCCATCTGTTAGAAAACAGTGAAAATTGGAGACATCTCGGCTATACACATGAAACTGAAGTTTCAGATGTACTGATATTTTGTTATGCAGGATCTCATTTTAGCTTTAGCTGGATTATAGGAAAGTTAGTTGTTTGATATAGACGTTTAAGCCTTTATACAATATTGATTTTGGTTATAATTATTGAACTAAGCTCTGTTTCTAGGTTCTTGCTCTCTAGATTCTTATAATTTCAATGTTCTGTATATTGAACCTTAGCCTCTGGCTCCGTTTCTTTAGCAACTCCTTCAATTGTGTCAGTTTCCTACTGATGGAAATCATGTTGTGGTTGCTTTGCCTCCATTTGACTAATAGCTTATAAAGTTGAATTAACCAATTGCGCATGCATCATCTCATATATATATATATATATATATATATATATATATATATATATATATATATATATATATATATATATATATATATATATATATATATTGGAAAATCAGGTATATATTGAAAAAAAAAAAATATTGGAAAATCAGGTAAATTTTATTCCAAAAGAAAAGCAATAATTTTACAACATACAATCAAAGTGGGACTCCCACTCATCAATCCCCCATAGCATTTACATCAAAATCAATGTTATGGAGAATTCCTACTGGAGGGGTGACCAGCCCCTCAAATATCCGGCGATTTCGTTTCCGCCATACATGCCAGACTGACGCATCCAGGCGAACTCTGGCGGTCCGGAACCAGTCCTGCCCTCGACCCCTGCTATCCCGGAGCACCGTGATGATGTTCCCAACTCCCTTCCCGGAGGCGTGCGCTCCCAACACTCTACTCTGCTCAGACCAGATCTGCCATGCCAGTGTGCATTCGAAAAAAATATGCTTAATAGATTCCTGCTCCATACAGCATAGCACACACTCGGGATCCGGAACCGGCACACCAAACGAACTCAGGCGATCCCTCGTCAAAAGGCGGCCCAGGAGAAGCTTGTAGACACGGAGCTGCATCTTCCTGGCCAGGCCCTTGCACCAAATAAACTCGTAGTCAGGACTCTGAGGAAAGGTGCGCCGAATGAGGTTGTAGCAGCTCCGGAATTGGAACTCCCCAGTTCCCGGAGTAGCTTCTGACGGCTCCCAAATCCACCGATCAGCCGGCAGAGCTGGATCAATGACAATAGAACTAATGATCCCACCCAGCTCCTCAGTAAACCGATATGATTTCGCCCTCCACTCCCCATCGCGTATGATGCGACTACACGTCAGACTACGCCTGTCCTCCTGATGTGTCAGGGCTCCCCTGATGTCCAAGAGCGACCGCCGATCTATCCAAGGATCCCGCCATAGGTCTGTTCCAGTCCCATCCTTCATGACCTTCCGGATTGCAGTCTTGAGCACCTGCCTGTGTCGCAGGACAGTCTTGAACGTGACTGAGTGATTGTTGTCAGTAGCACACGTCCAAAAATTGTCCTGCTTCACATATCTGCTGTGCAACCAGTCCGCCCAGAGGGACTCCCTGTTGATGAATCTCCAAGTCAGCTTAAGCGCGGAGGCCTCCCTGATCTCCAGCAATGACCTGAGCCCCACTCCTCCCTCCTTTCTGGGGCGACAGAGCTGCTCCCAGGAGATCGCATGCATACTGTAGTGTCCCGCTCCTAGCGGTTCACTATGTAAGGCTTGTGGCTTGGCTAACTCGGCCGGAACCGAGTATTGGGGAAACTTACCGTCGGCACCGAATCGATCACGGACAAGTGCATAAGAACCTTTCCAACTAATGGAGTGGTTTCTCTTAAAATGCGTCCAAGAGTTTTCTCTGGATGTTTTGCTGTTGGTTTTGTTGCTTGGTTTTGATGGATGATTTTCTGAATGATTTTCGATGATTTGATTCTTGCCCGTTTTCATCGATTTGCATAGCATTCATTCTTGAGAATTCTTAGAGAAGAGAACACAACGAAGACGGGATATTAACCAAACTTTTGGTGCCAATGCAGACTGACGCGTGACGGAAGGCTAAGCGTGCAAGTGTTCCTCTCTCTCTCGACGATTCTCTAATTTGGTGAGTGTGGATCTCTGTGGTGGTATTTGTTGGCCCATTGGTCATATGGTCAAACTGATTTTAATAATTGATCAAACTTTGTCTCGATATATGGAGCTAGTCAGGATATCTCGGATTCTTTGACATGATCAAGAACGGCTATCTACTCAGTTCAAGACCGAAGCGTTGTTTGCCTGTTCGAGTCTGTATTTCTTTGAGCAATATAATCTTTTATTTTATTGAGTCTAGAAATACATTGTACACAGAGTCGTACTGGCAAATAGGCTATTCCAAAATGATTTCAAAATGTTTTTAAAAATGTCCTTAGTTTTGAAAAATATTCGTATTTACAAAAGCTCCAAAAAGGTTTTCAAAATTTCCCAAAATCTATTTTGAAAAACCCTAACCAAACCCTGACAGAACTCGGCCAGAGTTCGGCCAGAGTTCGGCTAGTGGCCGTTTTGATTTTTGAATTCCTTGGAACTTGGTCCTCCTGCAGTTGCGGATTTGATCGAGATTTGCTCATCGAGTTCTGTCCGAATTCTGTCCGAATTCTGCCAGAATTCTGTCTTTGGAACTCCTATAAATAGAGAAGGATTTCGATCATTTTTACTCACTCATTCACTTTCAATCTTCTCTCTATTTAAATCCTACTGTCTTCCAAAGAGTTTTTCTAGAGCTTTAATTTTCAGATCCCAAGCCAGTTAAAATCCTCTAGTCGATTTGCCAGTGCGGTGCGGTCTAGAAGTTTCTGAGTGATTGTAATCAGAAGGCTTGAAAGAAGAATACCTCTTCACAATTGAAGTTGGACGAGTTCTTCGTATCAAAGCTCGCGTTGTAGAAGTTGCAAGGACTTCGTAAGAAAACTTGCGGTTTTGCCAATAGTGGATTTGTCACGCCCCAGAACCAGAATACTGGAGAGCGGGGGAATGACTCAGCCAGCTACGTATTACGGGTAGATGAATACCGTATAATACGATCAATGCTGTCTAATAAGACGATGGGGTGCATACTACATAAAAGTCTCACTATGGTCACTTCCCATCTATTGTCTCAATCATTCAAACAAGAAACAGAAATAGAGAACATGTAAGATAAAGCAGTAAGGCGTCCCAAACGCTCAGTCAAAATGTTCTTGATATTTGGCTTTACAAAATACAGCCAGATGATGTAGTGAGTATACACAATTGTTATCAGCTGCAGCCTGACTTAGTTACAATTATGCAAAAGTAGGTACAAGACAATCCGACTAATATGTCGGTGCCAAACGACAAAGTATAGAGTATTTAACAAAACGAGCGGGGAAGTAAGAAATCCACTCGAGCCCTCCTGCGATCATCCCTCTAGTATTGACCATCTTGGAGGTAGAAGTAAGCTGGATCCTCGGGAACTGGCTCTAAATCTGGCCATGCAAAACCAGAGAGGTTAGACCTCTAATAACAAGTACCGCAAGGGAGCACGATATGAGGAGTAAAACCAGTAATAGGAAACATAATAAATAGATCTCTGCTGACTACTGGGATTCACATCACATCACGACACTTCGAACCAACCTCCCAACCAAACAAGGACAGAAGTTGACCCGTCATGTCTTGATATTCCGATCATCTTAGTTAGTCATCAGAGTAGAGACAGTACACAAACAAATCAATTTAAACGGCCATGCAACTACTACGGCTTGCTACTGTGAGTTCCAAGTTATCCTGGAATTATGCAATAGGAATTCCTCAGTTCTTACTATGTGCAAGCAAGGCTAGTTTACCCAGTCAATCGATTGCGCCAATCATGAATTAGACAAGTCCCAGCGGGACGCCCGTCATCAATATATAATATACAATAAATAATATAACCAGATACCGCTCCCTGCCCGTGTGGCAGATTTGCAGTATCTGTGGGGACCAACCGGCCTGTCGGGCACTACTAGTCCCAAGAGGGCTGCCATGTAAGAACTCGGGAATCCATTCTCTCCATGCAATCATTATTTTATTTAACTTAATAGTCTCTACGTTGAGTGAAGTCTCATGCCGTGGGTCATGGTCATTCAGAATGAGTACTGGTGTACGGGGTACGATATGCACAACTCTACAACGATACCAGTGCGGTTAGGTTGTAGGTCTTACATAGCGTAATGCAACAATCAAAACTAACCACGGAGTAATCATGCCTTGACCATAAAGTACACATGCTGCTTTTTGTAGAATAAATAAATAAATAATTTGAAGCCTGCATGTGCCTGTATGCCAATATTCGAGATTAGCCAGTCGATTACAATAGTTCATAATTAATATGAACGTGTCCCATTCATTCAATTCAATAAGACGACTAGCCAGTCTCTTAGTTCCAACTAGGAACGCATGATCAATTATTTAAATTAAGATATCAATCCTTGTTTATTAATGCCAAGACAATAATTAATGTTAACAAATGCCAAATCAATCAATAAATGGTGATAAATGTCACTCAATCTCAATCAATGTCAATTTGAAACAAGAATCAGCCAAAACTTTATGGCTAGCATTCATGCGGCTGGGAAATGAATGGGTTGCATGCGGCTAGGCAAGGGTGATTTCATGCGGCCGAAACCAAAATAGTCCCATGCGGCCAAATATGTGCAAGCCATATGCGGCTAAGAAGTCTCATGCGCCATGCGGCTGAAAAATGATCAGCGCCATGCGGCTGGAAATGATCAGCGCCATGCGGCTGGAAATTCGATGGGCGTTCATGCGGCTGGAAAGACACGCGGCTCATGCGGCTGAGAAGTGACAGCGCCATGCGGCTGAAGGACTGAGTGCATATGCGGCTGACAAAAACTCATGCGGCTATCTAAGCTCATGCGGTTAGGATGACTTATGCGGCCAGATAGGACTCGGGTCCTTATACAGCCAGAATTCAAATGCCACGTGGCCAGGACTCCATGCGGCCAACACTTCATGCGGCTCGAGAAGACTTGCCGCATGAAAACTCATGCGGTTAAGCATCGTCATGCGGCCAGGATGACTTGCCGCATGAAGACTCATGCGGTCAAGCACTACCATGCGGCCATGGTCTGTTCTTCTTCTCCGAATTTTCTAAGGACAGAACCATGGAAACCATTGCTTCCAAGCTCTCTAAGTCCTTCATTCCAAGCCCAAATCTGAACTTCCATAGGTCAAAATGGGGTAGAACGAAATTCTCTACAACATGGAACCATCAAAACTTAAAGATAACAAAGTTTACTAGATCAAAACCTAAAAAATCCGAAAATACATTAAACTTAGATCTACCAGAAATGAACCATGAAAATTGAAAATGCTAAGTACTAAAGAGGCTCAAAATCAAGTAAGGAATATGATGGAACAATAATAATGGTGATCCATCAAGAAGCAAGTTTGGCACTTGCCTTGGTGGCTGGTAGGTGGGGGTGGAGTTATGAGGAAGAAGAAGATTAATGGTGAAGTAATGAAGAGAGAGAAAGGGGATGGCTTTAAATGGAAGGGGTGGTGGTAGGTGGGGGTTTGTTTCGGTTCATGCTAAACCAACAACTAAATGAACCCAAAGTATAGCTAAAGCAGAGTATAAAAGCAGGAAATAAAATTGCAGAAAATTAATTAACATTAAATTAAAGGGATTTAATTACAGAACAATACATGATAAATATTAAATAAATATATTAAAGCAGTACATGTATTAAAAATACGTATTCTAGGAACGGGAAGTGACAGGATTAAACTGGTAGCAAGAGTTCTACCGACTGGACTAGTCCTCAACAGAGGAAAACCAGTATACATCGATGTTTTTGCGTTTGCTTTCTTATCTCTGCCTTTACATTATTTAGTTGTGATTATTATTCTGTGATCTTGCTGCTAATAATTTTTAATTAGCATTATTCCGCTGCCAACTCTATTCACCTTCCCCCCTCTAGAGTATTGCGCTTTACGATTTCGTTCCTACAATTGGTATCAAAGCAGGTGTTACAGGTAAAGCAAGGTAAAACAGCAGTTATATTAAATTTTATATAGATCACAGCACAACACATGGCAACTGTGAAATTCACAAGTGAAGGCCAGGCCACAAACAGACCTCTACTGTTTGATGGTACAAATTATACCTATAAGAAAATACGGATGAGTTTCTTCTTGAAATCTCTTGATTTTGATTTATGGTCTATTATTATTGATGGCTATCAAAAGCCACCTCGTATAAATGTTGATGGAGTTTTAACTGAAAAATCCCATAACAGATATACAGAGGAAGAAAAGAAAAATGTCAGTCTTGACGCACGTGCTATTAACGCTTTATTTTGTGCTTTAGACAGAACTGAATTTAACAGGGTGTCTATCTGCACAACTGCTAATGAAGTATGGAAGCTTCTTGAAGTCACACATGAAGGCACAACTCAAGTCAAAGAATCAAAAGTCAGCAAACTTACTCAGGAGTACGAGGCATTCAAGATGAAGCCCAACGAAACAGTTACTCAGATGTTCGAGAGATTCTTGGATATTGTAAATCCTTTGTCCTCCCTAGGCAAAGATTAAAGTAACCATGAAAAGATTCGTAAACTCCTGCGAGCACTTACAAAGAACTGGATTCCGAAGGCTACTGCAATCATTGAAGGAAACGACCTCACTACCATGACACTCGAAGTACTCATGGGTAAGCTACTCACTCATGAACTGGAGCTACAAGATTTTGAAGAGCCTGCACCAAAGGAGAAGACGATCGCTTTCAAGGCTCAGCACAGAAAAGCTGTTGAAGGTGATTTAGACAGCAGTGAATTTGATGCTGAAGATCAAGCACTCCTAGCAAGGAAATTCAAAAGATTCATGAGATATGAGAAGAAAGCCAAAGAAAACAATAGCAGCAACAACTGGTATCAAGATGATGCTGTCTGCTATGGCTGCAAGAAGAAGGGACACATGAAGAAGGATTGTCCTACAAACTCATCATCAAGCAAGAAGAGCAACAGATACGAGAAAGGGAACCTGAAGAGATCAACATCTCGGAAGTATGCCAATACCAGCATATGGCATGAAAGTGAAGCCAGCGACTCAGAAGATGAACAATCAGATGACGATGCAAATGTATGCTTTATGGCATCCGATCAGGTACTCTCTGAACCTATAGTTGATACATATGATGACTTCACCTTTGAGCAATTAGGAGAAGCCTTCAGTGAACTGATAAGTGATTACAGGAAACTGCGTAGCAAATATCAGACCTCTAAGAAGGTACTCAAAGAGTACAAAGGTGAAATAGGAAGACTTACCGACCTACTAGCTGAGGTTAAAGATAATGTTAGTGAGTCTGGTGAGCTTTCTTCTATTAAGCTCTTATTACACGAGACTACCAAGTCATCCGAAGAAAAAGACAAGGTTATTGACCAACTGAAAGAAGAACTTTCTAAAGAGAAGAAAAGTCTTCAATGTGCACAAGTCAGAATGGAAGCACTCACTTCTGACTATACTAAGTTGTATGACACTTCCAAAAGATTGGAAATTAGGTTAGAAAAATAGCCTGAGACTGCTGCTTCCTACCCTAACACGTGTCACTTACCGAATAATCGGAACATTCCCAAACCAAACACTGTTAGACCTAACCATATCAAACCTTTACCCCAAAAGGTTAAGCCCAAACAAGATTATAGGTATGCTTTCTTCTATACTAGAAAACCTAAACCTACCAACCATGCACACCACTCAGCTTTCAACACTCAACATGCACAATGTCATTATTGTGGCCACACTGGTCATATTTCTCCTGCATGTAGAATCAGAAAGCTTGTTGATTTAAATATTTATGCATGGATACCAAAAGCTAACATCACAGGACCCTACAAGAAATGGGTAACAAAAGTTTCATCTGCAAATTGTTTTGTAGGTGGAACACCTTTCACATGCTAAAAGCAAATGGATCCTCGACAGCGGTTGTTAACGGCATATGACCGGTGACGCTACATTATTTGCAACACTGTCGAAGAAGAAGAAGGAAGGCTATGTCTTCTTCGGTAACAACTTGAAAGGGTATATCATTGGTATCGGTGATGTTGGTAAGTCTCCCTATCCTGTGATTAAGGATGTCTGTCTGGTTACCGAGTTGAAACATAATCTACTCAGCATAAGTCATTTAGCTGATCATGGTTATGGCATCAACTTTGGCAAAGACAAATGTACTATAGTTGATAGCTCAACTGGTAGTACTATCTTTGAAGGTATCAGGGAAGACAACATATATGTTTTCTATTTGTTGGAAGAAACTAACATTCCAGGTAGATGCTTAATGGCTAAAAGTGATGAGAGTCATCTGTGGCATATGAGACTCGGTCACGCAAATATGGACACAATCTCAAGATTATCCACGAAGAAGCTAGTACGCGGTTTACCGGACATAACATTCAAGAAGGATTCGGTATGCAGCCAATGTGAAAAGAACAAAGCTACCAGATCCACATTCAAGTCAGTAAACGCAGTATGTACTACTAGACCTCTACAATTGCTACATATGGACTTATTTGGTCCTAGCAGAGTTGCTAGCCTCGGAGGTAAGTTATATGCTTTTGTAATTGTAGATGATTACTCTAGATACACGTGGGTATACTTTTTGACACGCAAGAATGATCCATTATCCGAATTTGTCGCCTTTTGTGAGAAAGTACAGAATGAAAAAGGTTACATGATCACTCGTATTAGAAGCGATCATGGTGGCGAATTGGAGAATGCAGAGTTTGAGCAATTTTGTGACACACACGATTTTGTACACGAGTTCTCCTGCCCTAGGACTCCACAACAAAATGGAGTTGTGGAATGAAAGAACAGAACTCTATCCGAAATGGCCAGAGTAATGTTAAACCAGTTTAGTCTACCCAAATATTTCTGGGCTGAAGCTGTCAATACAGCTTGTTTTGTTCTCAATAGAGTTCTAATTCGACCCAAATCGAAGAAGACTCCATTTGAGTTATGGTTTGATAGAATTCCACCAGTTTCATATTTTAGAATATTTGGTTGTAAATGCTTTATTCTTAATACAAAAGATAATTTGGCAAAGTTTGACGAAAAGACCGATGAAGGTATATTTTTAGGTTATGCGGCCAAGAGCAAAGGATACAGAGTCTTCAATAAACGAACTATGATCATCGAAGAATCAATCAACATCACCTTTGATGAATTAAATCAAATGACTATCGATGACAATGACGAAGATCTAACTGTACCAAGTTCAACACCAGCTGATTTTTCAAGAGAAGAACCCAGAAGCAGCTACCTTCGGAGTCTGCCGAAAAGATTGAAATTTACGGCTGATCATCCAAAGGATTTGGTAATTGGTGATATTACCAAAGGTGTAAGTACTCGTACATTCAGTAGAGATATTGTTTCTAGTGTTGCATTCATTTCGCAGCTAGAACCCAAAACCATTGATGAAGCATGTAGTGATCATTTTTGGTTAGATGCTATGCATGAGGAATTAAACCAATTTGAACGAAATCAAGTTTGGAAACTTGTTCCCAAGCCTATTGATCATCCGGTCATTGGCACCCGTTGGGTATTCCGAAATAAACTTAATGAGAATGGTTTAGTGACTCGTAACAAGGCTCGACTCGTAGCTCAAGGATATAATCAGGAAGAAGGTATCGACTACGATGAGACTTATGCTCCAGTTGCGAGATTAGAATACATTCGTATGTTATGTGCATTTGCATGTTTTCATAATTTCAAATGGATGTCAAGAGTGCATTTTTAAATGGTTTTATAAAAGAAGAAGTTTTTGTAGCACAACCTCCAGGTTTCACAGATTTTAAAAACCCTGATCATGTTTTCAAGTTGAAGAAAGCTTTATACGGTTTGAAACAAGCCCCTCGTGCTTGGTATAATCGTCTAAGCTCTTTTCTACTTGATAACGGTTTTTCAAAGGGAAAGGTTGACACTACACTTTTTATTAAGTCTTTTAATGGCAAGCTTCTTTTAATACAAGTCTATGTTGATGATATTATATTTGGATCTACTGATGAATCTCTTTGTCAAGAATTCTCTAAGTGTATGCAGAATGAGTTTGAGATGAGCATGATGGGAGAGCTGAAATTCTTTCTCGGACTGCAAATCAAACAAACTGACAATGGGACATTCATAAATCAAGCCAAGTACACAAAAGATTTGCTAAAGAAGTTTGATCTGGACAATGTCAAACCTATTGGCACTCCGATGGCAACTTCAACAAAGCTTGATATTGATGAACAAGGCAAGCCTGTCGACACACGTAAGTATCGAGGTATGATCGGTAATTTACTTTATTTAACTGCTAGTCGTCCAGATATTATGTTTAGTGTTTGCATGTGTGCACGTTTTCAAGCTAATCCAAAGGAATCACATCTGTGCGCAGTTAAGCGTATCTTTCGATACCTTAAGGGCACTTCTTCTGTTGGCTTATGGTATCCCAAAATCAAGTCCTTTGACCTTATTGGTCACTCGGATGCAGATTTTTCTGGATGCAAAGTTGATAGAAAAAGTACCAGCGGCACATGTCATTTCTTAGGCAAGGCTTTAGTCTCATGGTTTAGTAAAAAGTAAAATTCTGTAGCCCTATCAACAACAGAGGCTGAGTATATCGTCGAAGGACGTTGTTGTGCTCAGATTTTGTGGATGAAACAAACCTTGGAAGACTATGATTTATTTTTCACACACATTTCCATTTTCTGTGACAACACGAGCACAATTAATTTGACTAAGAATCCAGTATGTCACTCTCGTACTAAGCATATCGAGATCCGACATTATTTTCTCAGAGATTGTCACGACCCGCACCCTAGAGTAAGGGCATGAGACGTGGGTACGTCCAGCCTACGCCGCAGTGTCGGCGGTAGAACGCTGTTCTAGGTCATGAACTATAACCAACATAATATGAGTACTCTCCATAAGGAGGCCAACACATAGGTACAACTCAATCATAATCTAGAGATAGAATATGGCACGATAAAATAGATAAGAGAATCCTCAACTGAGGTACAACAGAAATGAAATACAAGTCTCAACATCTCTAAAATATATACAACTCTGGAATCCAGGACAACAACTAAACATGAAAAGGAAACAATCTAAGCTATCTATACTAAGCAAGGTATCGTCCTCAGCAGCTGCCTGAACCTCCCTAGGGGTCCAGGTCGCGAGTGTCATCTAGGCAAGCTCCAAATTAAGGGGTGCAGGGTTCCTCATCATCCTCTGTAAAATTTTCAACAGGTCCAGTCAGGACGGGAGCGAGCACAATACATCTCAACAGTTCATAGCAGGTTAGAAAATATAATCATGCAGTAAAGTAAGATATAGATACGGAAGGAAATGCAGTATGTAAACAGAGAGAGAACTATAATAGAAATATCTACTATAAGTAGAGAGCTACCAGTGACTAGTAATTTAGAGCACAAAGTCAACATGTGAACGGCTTGATTTGTACATGGCTATACTAAAGAGGCGTACATGGCTATTCTACTTTGGAAATTGTTCACATGGCTATTTATACTCCCCCGTACCCCCAACTAATATACAAGGATCCAACCAGGTTATGTTATGATTCTATGTAACAGGCCCCGAAGGGTGGTAAGCCTCCGAAAGGTGATAAGCCCCCAAAGGGTGATATGCTCCCAATGGGTGATAAGCCCCCAAAGGGTGATATGCCTCCAAAGGGTGATAAGCCTCCGAAAGGTGATAAGCCCCCAAAGAGTGATACATAGTTGTCAACCCCTGATTTTTCAAAATTTATTAAACTAGTGTTAATTAATTATTAAATGTCATTATTGGTTTTTAAATAATTTATTATGATTTTAGGAATTTCCTAGAATTTTTAAATGAATTTTTAATGAGTTTTAAAAAATACAAAAATATCATTTTGTAATTCATTTAAATGTTTTAATATCATTTTATAATTTTCTGAATTGTTTTAATAGTATTTTATAATTATTAGAATTGTTAGTATATTAGTTTGTAATTTAATAATTGTTTTAAAGTGTGTATTGTAAATTCCTAAACTATAGGGGCCCTACTGCTAATTACCAAATACCCCTCCCCCCACGACAGATCCCTCTCTCTCTCCTCTGACTCTCACCAACCCCCCTGCCCCGACTGACTCGCCGCCCTGACCCCGCCTTTCCCGGCTGCCCGACCGCCACAAAAACCCTCTATAAAACTCCCCCTCTCTCCCCTGACCTAAACCCTAACCCTAAACTCTCACCACAGCCACCGACGACCCCTCTTCCCCGACGAACCCACAAACCCTAACCCTACTCCGACGAGCTCCGTCCAGCCCCACCGTCGACTTCCACCGCCCCCAACCACCATCAGTCGACGCACGGTGACGAGGCGACCCCAGCGCCACCGGAGCGCCCCGACCCCGACGTCTCCTCCGCCGTCCCCGACCTTCGATTCACCCTGAGTTGATCGGACACGTAAGTGTCAGCTTCGTTTCGTGTCGTGCGAGTCTCGTCTTCACATATGAGACTCGCCAGGACACGGGCAATACTAGGGTTAGCTTGGACACGGCCAATCGCTTCGTGCGTGTCGTGCTAAGCGAGGACACGCTGATACCTGTGTCCTTAACTGTCAGGACACAGGATGGTTTTTATATTTTTTTTATGTTAATTAATTCGAACCTAAATAAAATAAACACAACCCTTACTCTAACACAACTGATGGGCTGACCCCCTGGCCAGCCCATCCTAACCTAAACCCCCCTCCCCCGCGCGCGCTTCTCTGGCCTGGGTTCGAACCCGGCCACTGCTGTTCTTTTTCCTTTTCTTTTTCTTTTCCTTTTTCCTTTTTCTTTTTCTGTTTTATATATATATATATATATATATATATATATATATATATATATATATATATATATATATATCCTAAAAAATATATATATATATATATATATATATATATATATATATATATATATATATATATATATATATTTTTTAGGATATATATATATATATATATATATATATATATATATATATATATTAGTATATATATATATGTATACTGTCTTTTAAACAGTATTTAATATATATGTATATATATTTTGTAGTTAGTAAATTCTATATGCATATGTTTGTATATATATATATTTTCATACGTATATATATTATATATATATACACTATATTATTAAGTGTTTTCTTATATATATATATATATATATATATATATATATATATATATATATATATATATATATATATATATATATATATATATATATATATATATATACTTTATAAATTAAGTATTTTTCCTTATATATCTATATATACTTTTTAGCATAAGTATGTATATATATATTCTTTTGTACAAATTTACCTTATTAAAATAATAATATTTATTTGACTATTACCAAATTGTATTTTTATTGTATTTAAATTACTGCAACCATTTGGTGTCCAAGCCTAGCATGGGTATTTGGGCCCAAATATGTTTTCACACATTCAGACCTGTACAAGTCATATTGGACTTGATTCATGGCCTTGGGTCCTGTATTTGAACTTTGGTTCAAATTATATACATGGACAAAAATACGCAGATAATTAATCATTGTGTGCATTGCTGTTTTTGATTTTCTAAAAATACTTAAAGTACTGCTAAAATTATGGAAAAATAGTATTTAGATACTATGTTAAGTTGGCTAATTTAGTATAATTTTTGTAATATTTAATTTACTGTTTTGCCCCTAGTTTGGCATATGAAACCAAAACTCATTTTCTGTATACTTAGGAAAACTGATTTTTATAAAATATTTGTACTGGTTAATAAATTTCAGAAAAATTATAATAAATTTCTATGATTAACAAGGATCACCTTGGTACTTTACTTTAAGGAAAACTAGGCTTTTTGTCTACTTCAAAAATTGTTAGAACACAATGGTCTTTTGATTTATTTATTGATTAATTATGACTTGTAGCTTTTTGTGTTATTTGGAGTTTTAGCCGTGTTGAACCCCATCCCTCACTAGTGTAAAGACCCTAGAAAGTTAGTTAAAGTAGTGTGTCACCCCACATTGGTCTCCTATGCCAAAGTCATCATTTTGGCTAGGTGCCCAATCACAAGTCGTGTTTCACCAAATTAGTGTCCTAGTGTTTTAGCTTAGTGTAAAACTAAGTTATTGTATTTACTTCTACAACGACGAGTTACCGGACATCCATAGCATTGTTATCGCAGCTTGTTTTGTTTTGCTTTGCTAGAGGCAAGTACTTTCTACGAACTTTACATATTGTCACATAAATGAACTGTAAACCCCACCATGTTGAATGTTGATCCTTGGGGTAGCAAGTTAGAATCTCTACATGATATACTTTCAGTTACTACCATGCTTAGAACAGTCTTGATGTATCTCTCACATGATTAGAATATGGGTTATGGGGAAACTGATAGTTGAGTACGTGATCTTGCCCCCTTCTCCATACGTACGTACCGAGCAAGGTTGACATTTTATATGTAAACCTTGTCGTAGGCTTTATCTCAAAGCGGATTTGTGCGTATGTACATCTATCGCCGTTTCACTTGTACGGAAGTACATTTCATTATGTGCCCCCAGCACATTGTACATCTATTGACCGATCACGTACCTGCTACAGTTTTAAATATTACATATACATCTGTCTCTATGACATATGTGTCCTTGCCATGATAGACTATGTGATGCCATGCTTTCCAGTTATTTCTCTTATGTTCATTTCCATGTTTCATATGCTAGTTTGCTAGATTTAGTACTTGCTCCCGTCCTAACAGGATAACGTTGTAGGTGTCCTTACTGAGGAGGAGTTACTCTGCGACTCATACTATGGAGTTACTGTCGAGGACCCAGCTTTGCTTTATGAGGATGTTCCTGTGGGGAACCTCGCCTAGTTGTCTTTTATTTACTTAGACTTTGAGAGTAGACATGTATTAGACTATATTATTTTGTAACTGGACATGTATCCAGTTTTACATTTCAGTTACTTGTACTTGGACGTTTACTATATACGATGACTTTTGTGTTTGGAGCATTTATGATTCTTCTTCACTTATAGAACTGTTAGTACATTTAGTCTATCCTGTTGTCTTTAGAACAGCTTACTACGTTTTATCTCAACGTAGGCTGGCATGACTCGGCCTGGCCCAACAATTTTGGGTAGCGGGTCTGACAATAGTATCCCATAAATGGGAATTCATATAGACCCAATAAATGGGATAAGATTCAGAGAAGACTCTGTGATCATATGGTATATGTCACAAGTGATCAAGAACCAAAGAAGCATATGATACTCCATGTAAGTGAAAGCACAGAACATAGAGTACCCGATGCTCCCTGAAGGGATAACATCTCAAGAAGGATCCATATAGTACTAATCCGTGTGACCAACGTGACAGTATCAAGTAAAGTATTTAATGCAGGAAATAATTCTAAGCAGATATAAAATGATCAGAATGTACTCGTCACGTATCTGAATCTGTGAAAATGTAATATCCGAGATGAGTACCTGACTCCTAGTTAGAGCACACAAGTCATGATTCGTGGTAACTTTCCACTGAACCAACCGTGGCTCGTGCCTCTAAACCGACTCGTATTCTACGCAACGCTATCGCCCAATTCATACTTCATATGACGGGCCTTGGGTCGTGGGACTATTTATCTTGACAACCGCAGAATGAGCGGGATAGCACGTAGAATAACTTAGGTCGACCGGCATAACTTTGCCTAACTACTCAAGCCTACAACATAATCCAAGGGACAAGCAAGGCTATGCCAAGCCTTGCGGGACAGGACCGAGCATGCTTTAGCAAGCATTCATGCGGGCGACGCCTATGACTTAGGCTAATTTCATAGTTTTGTGTCAAAAACCAACTTTCCTTCTCCCAAGCCACGGGACGAAGGACCGAGTGTTATTTCAAAGCACGTCGTGCACCAACTCTAAGCCGACCGTGGACGTTTTTCATGTTCTAACTCATTTTGACCCGACGGATTATTCCCTTAGCTATGTGATGCGTAGCTTTTATTATCAGCCTAACTTGTGCAAGTTGAAAACACGATTTTTATGTGAAGGCAAAGATGAGGAGTTCACCGAAACTACCCCACCTGAGCGATGTCTCCGAGCAAGCCGCTGCAAGGCTAAGTCTGAACGCCGTCGCGTTTCGATTCCTCCCTCCGATTGACTTTGCGGGACGGGGCACTACAGCAGACATCTAGAAGACGGCATTCACACGAAGTACGGGCAGTACGAGTTTCTGGTGATGCCATTTGGTCTCACAAATGCGCCACTGTCTTTATGAACTTGATAAATAAGACATTTCACCAGTATCTGGATAAGTTCGTCGTGGTGTTTATCGACGACATCCTGATATACTCGAAGACACCGGGAGCATGCAGAGCACTTGCGGATATTTTTGGGGATTCTGAGACAGGAGAGATGTTTGCCAAATTGCCGAAGTGCGAGTTCTTTTTAGACCGAGTGGAGTTTCTCGGCCATGTAGTCACTGGGGATGGAATCTCGGTGGATCCCAGGAAGATTGCTGCAGTTGAGACGTGGAAGGCTCCGACGTCAGTTTCAGAGATCAGGAGCTTTCTGGGTTTAGCAGGCTATTATAGAAAGTTCGTCCAGGACTTTGCTAGGATAGCGAAACCCATGACGAAGCTGACGCGGAGGACCAGTACATTTGGTCAAGGACTGCCAGACAACATTTGAGGAGCTGAAGAGGAGGCTGACGACCGCTCCAGTTCTGACTTTACCTTCAGTTCTGGAGGTTTCACCATATACAGCGATGCTTCTGGAAAGGGGCTAGGATGTGTTCTACAGCAACATGGGAAAGTGATTGCTTATGCATCTAGGCAATTGCGGACTCATGAGAGGAATTATCCTACCCATGACCTCGAGTTAGCTGCGGTGATCTTTGCACTCAAGTTATGGAAACATTACTTATACGGAGAGCGTGTGGAAATCTTTACTGACCACAAAAGCTTGAAGTATGTGTTCACGCAGAAAGAGCTGAACATGAGGCAACGATGGTTGGAGTTGATGAAGGACTTCGACATCGATTTACAGTATCACCCCGGGAAGGCAAATGTGGTGGCGGATGGCTGAGCAGGCATCCGATGGCATGGTACCTGATGATTGATCGCATTTGCGGGAGGATCTGGAGAAGCACGGTATCGAGCTAGTTCGGCCAGGATCAGTGATACAGATGATGGCGCTTGACATTCATCAGGATTGATGGAGCAGATCCGGGAGGCACAGTCTACAGATGATAGCCTTCGCAGACTTCGACCCCAGGTATTAGCTGGATTGCTGGATGACTTCACTATAGCAGTGGATGGATCCCTAAGGCATGGCAGCCGATTGTGCGTGCCGAAGGGAGAGCTGGTAGAGGCGCTTGCAGGAGGTGCACCGATCGAGATATTCTATTCACCCTGGTGCTAACAAGATGTACCGTGACTTGCGGGAACATCTTTGGTGGCACGGGATGAAGAGGGATGTATCACGTTTCATCTCGAGATGCCTAGTTTGCCAGCAGGTCATGGCGGAGCGCCAGAGGCCAGCTGGTTTGTTGCAGCCGTTACCCATTCCCGAGTGGAAGTGGGAACATATTACGATGGACTTCGTTTTAGGGCTTCCTCGTTCCCAAGGAGGGAAGGATGCCATTTGGGTCATCGTAGACAGGCTGACGAAGTGTGCGCACTTCATACCATTCAAGATGGGGCTTTCCACCGAGAAGTTGGCGGAGCTATACATGCAGCAGATAGTTCGCCTACACGAGTGCCGGTGAGCATCGTGTCAGACAGAGACAGCAATTTACATCCTACTACTGGAGGAGCTTGCAGGAGGAGTTGGGCAGTAGGCTCAAGTTCATACGGCGACCACCCGCAGACAGATGGGCAGTCCGAGAGGACGATACAGACACTGGTGGATATGCTGAGGACCTGCGTGCTGGACTTCGGAGGATCATGGGAGAGCCATCTGCACTTGGTAGAGTTTTTCATACAACAACAGCTACCAGGCCAGTATTGGTATGTCCTCCTTTCGAGGCGCTATATGGACGACGATGCCGCACATCGCTCTTTTGGGATGATGTCGGAGACAGAGTTATGCTTGGCCAGAGATGATCACGGATGCAGCAGAGAAAGTCGGGATGATCAGAGACAGGCTCAGAGTAGCTCAGGACAGGCAGAAACACTGGGCTGATGCTAGTCGCAGGCCGATGGAGTTCGCAGACGGTGATATGGTGCTAGTAAGATATCACCTACTCGAGGGACGATCCGGTTCGGACGAGGAGGGAAGCTGAGCCCCAGATACATCGGGCCATTCGAGGTACTTGGCAGGATCGGAGAGTAGCTTACAGGGTTGCACTTCCACCCAACCTAGTAGAGTTCACGACGTCTTTCACGTACTCAGCTGAGGAGATATGTTCCAGACCCCAGTCATATGCTAGATCATTCAGAGTTGGAGGTCGGACCGAGCCTTACAGTTTCTGAGCACCAGTGGAGATATTAGACCGGAGAGAGAAGAGGCTGAGGAACATGGTTATACCCCTAGTACGAGTAGCTTGGAGCCGTCACTCCCCAGGTGAATCTACTTGGGAGAGGGAGTCGGACATGAGGGAGAGATACCCTTACTTGTTCGATCCAACCGCTGCGAGGGAACCACCCGTTCCCCGCTTGATACCTTAGAGGTTAGTTTCGATCGCAGTCTTAGTCATTTTGTTGCATTTGCTTGCTACGTTAGAATATTGTAGCTCTTCAATCCTTGTGAATTTCGAGGACGAAATTTTTCAAGGAGGGAAGACTTGTCAACCCCTGATTTTTCAAAATTTTATTAAACTAGTTGTTAATTAATTATTAATGTCATTATTGGTTTTAAAATAATTTATTATGATTTTAGAAATTTCCGAATTTTTAAATAAATTTTTAATGAGTTTTAAAAAAATACAAAATATCATTTTGTAATTCATTTAAATGTTTTAATAGCATTTTATAATTTTCTGAATTGTTTTAATATTTTTGTAATTATTAGAATTGTTAGTATATTAGTTTGTAATTTAATAATTGTTTTAAAGTGTGTATTAAATTCCTAAACTATATGGGCCCTACTGCTAATTACCAAACACCCTCCCCCCTACGACAGATCCCTCTTCTCTCCTCTGACTCTCACCAACCCCCCTGCCCCGACCGACTCGCCGCCCTGATTCCGCCTTTTCCGCTGCCCGACCGCCACAAAAACCCTCTATAAAACTCCCCCTCTCTCCCCTGACCTAAACCCTAACCCTAAACTCTCACCACAGCCACCGACGACCCCTCTTCCCCGACGAACCCACAACCCTAACCCTACTCCGACGAGCTCCGCCCAGCCCCACCGTCGACTTCCACCGCCCCCCCCAACCACCATCATCGACGCGCGTGACGAGGCGACCCCGCGCCACCGAGCGCCCCGACCCCGACGTCTCCTCCGCCGTCCCCGACCTTCGATTCACCCTGAGTTGATCAGACACGTAAGTGTCAGCTTCGTTTCAGGTCGTGCGAGTCTCGTCTTCACATATGACTCGCCAGGACACGGCAATACTAGGGTTAGCTTAGACACGGCCAAGTCGCTTCGTGCGTGTCGTGCTAAGCGAGGACACGCTGATACCTGTGTCCTTAACTGTCAGACACATGATGGTTTTTTATATTTTTTTTTATGTTAATTAATTCGAACCTAAATAAAATAACACAACCCTTACTCTAACACAACTGATGGGCTGACCCCCTGGCCAGCCCATCCTAACCTAACCCCCCCCCCCCCCCCCCCCCTCCCCCCCCGCGCGCTTCTCTGGCCTGGGTTCGAACCCGGCCACTGCTGTTCTTTTTCCTTTTCTTTTTCTTTTTCTTTCCTTTTTTTTCCTTTTTCTTTTTCTGTTTTATATATATAGATAATATATTATATATATATATATATATATATATATATATATATATAATATTATATATATATATGTGTGTACTGTATTTTAAACAGTATTTAATATATATGTATATATTATTTAGTTAGTAATTCTATATGCATATGTTTGTATATATATATTTTCATACTATATATTATATATATACACTATATTATTAAGTGTTTTCTTATATATAAGATATATATAATATTATTATATATATATATATAATATATTATATATATATATATAATATATAATATATATATATATATAATATATATATGTATACTTTATAATTAAGTATTTTTCCTTATATATCTATATATACTTTTTAGCATAATATGTATATATATATTCTTTTGTACAATTTACCTTATTAATAATAATATTTATTTTGACTATTACCAAATTGTATTTTTATTGTATTTAAATTACTGCAACCATTTGGTGTCCAAGCCTAGCATGGGTATTTGGGCCCAAATGTGTTTTCACATATTTAAGACCTGTACAAGTCATATTGGACTTGATTCATGGCCTTGGGTTAATAATTCCAGAAAAATTATAATAATTTCTATGATTAACAAGGATCACCTTGGTACTTTACTTTAAGAAAAACTAGGCTTTTGTCTACTTCAAAATTATAGACACAATGGTCCTTTTGATTTATTTATTGATTAATTACGACTTGTAGCTTTTTGTGTTATTTGGAGTTTTAGCCGTGTTGAACCCCATCCCTCACTAGTGTAAAGACCCTAGAAAGTTAGTTAAAGTAGTGTGTCACCCCACATTGGTCTCCTATGCCAAAGTTATCATTTTGGCTAGGTGCCCAATCACAAGTCGTGTTTTACCAAATTAGTGTCCTAGTGTTTTAGCTTAGTGTAAAACTAAGTTATTGTATTTACTTCTACAGCGACGAGTTACCGGACATCTATAGCATTGTTATCGCAGCTTGATTTGTTTTGCTTTGCTAGAGGCAAGTACTTTCTACGAACTTTACATATTGTCACATAAATTAACTGCAAACCCCACCATGTTGAATGCTGATCCTTGGGGTGTAGAAGCATGGAATTTTACAACCAGAAGACCATGCGCCAGACACTACATGCGCTAGAACTCAGACGAAGAACTTCACAGCAAAGTCAATAAGTATAGACATTTGAAGAAGGACTTTTCATTTTATATAAAAGTCTATTACATGTCTAGAAAAGGTTTACAAAGGAGAATTTCTACAAAGGAAAGATCCTAAGTCTACAGCCAGCGGCCACCATGCGCCTTCAGATAAGCGCAGCGGCCACCATGCTCTCCAGATAGGCGCAGTATCACCATGCGTCTCCAGATAGGCGCAGTATCACCATGCGTCTCCAGATAGGCGCAGTATCACCATGCGCCACCAGTAGGCGCAGCAGATACTATGCACCTCCATCCAGGCGCATCCCGCCATCTCTTCAGCAGCTCAGTTATGTGCATCCAGCCCAGCTATGTGCATTCCTTCAGCCAAATTCTTCCAGCCAGGCTCACCTGGCCGAGCAGAGCCCAGTTATGTGCTGCTCTTCCAGCCAGGGTCCCTGATAAGTACTTCGATTACACAAAGCATTTAACCCTCTGGCTGGAACCAAGGAAGAGAGAGCACGGCAAAGCTGTGGCCAGGGGAGGCTTCGAAAGAGCCTCCAAAGGCGAAGGAAGACCGTGATCGAAACCGCGACAAAAGGAGCAGCTTTCACACGATCAAAGTGGGAAAACCCCACTTTGAAGGAAGATAGAGCCTAGCACCGCCATTCCGATCTACGGCTCTTCCGGAATAACGGAGACGAGCTCGAGCATCCCTATCTTTGGATGCAACAGGCACCTTCCGCCTGCCTCAAAGCCCTCGACTCGTCTTTTGGATGTAACAGTCACCTTCAAGTGCATCAAAGACACACACAGCGTCTCATCTTCACCCTCGAGAGCACTTCGTCAACAGAATGCACCCGCATGTTCAGTTCATATTGGAAGAACGTGAGGGAATGAGAAACAAATCTTCTCTCCATGCCACTATTTATAGGCCGGGCAGATCAAACCCACGTGCCAAGTGGATGGCCCTCCGAATTTCGTGCAATGAATTTATATTAAATGGATGAACCGGACGCCTCGAATTCAGCCAAACGGCTATTTATGGCACTCGAAGAGCGAGACAGCCGCATCATTAAAGACATGTCCGATGCGCCAGCCAGACAGCGCGTCACACGGACGCGCCCTTCGGCATCAGGCGCATCACACAGACGCGCCCTACATACTCCGCATTACAGAGGGTGCGCCCCCACACATCTCCATACCGAGTGGAACGCCAACCGACGCGCCCACTCAGCTGTCCATCGAACGTCCCAACATTAAATGCTGAACTGACAGAGTTGGCAGCACGCCTCCCAAGATCTGAACTGTTGACAGCTTTTCAGAAAACGAAGCATCGACAACGTCAGCATCATCATGACTTTATTTTCGACGGCTACTGCCACGTGGCCACTCCACCACCGCATGCGTCTCTACGGCCATGCGTCCAAATCAGCATGCGCCTCAAAAGCCATGCGCCTCAGACTGCTCTCTGATCCCGAAAGACAGAAGAAAGTCGCCTGCATGCGCCTCAAAAGCCATGCGCCCCAAATGGTTTGTAAATCCTAAGGTTATGAGCCGCAGCCTCCTCCTGCGCCCAATCCAAGATGCAGCCCACCAGATCACTCCTCTCCACCAAATCCGAGATCTTCAAACCATGAGTCGACGACACGTGTCCTTTGACTCAACTCATCCAATTTTCAGCAACGAAATATCTTCTCTCTGCTACGTGCCGGCTCACAACAGCAGTATGAAGAGTTCTTCCCCTCGATCAGGGCGTAGCATCCGTGCACCTCCATCATCAACCTCCACGTGGCGTTCCCCACCGGCGTATCCTGCATGCGCGCATGAGCAGCCAGCCTACAAAACTATAAATAGAAGGATCATCTCCTTCACACACAGAGACAAGACTCAGAACACACAGGACTCACAACACAGAGAGAATCCACAACAGAGAATCACCGGAGAGGCAGTTCTAGACACTCACGTCTTCCTCCTCTCAGCAAGCTCCAGCACCCAGAGCAATCAACACCTTCAGAGAACCGATAACCGTCGTCAGCCGGTCAACGGAGTCAACGCATTACCACTTGCTCCATTGGCACTAAGGACCCAGCTTAACAAAAGTGTACTCCTAGGACTACATCTAAGTCCTATATTGTATCACTGTTCTGTTTATTAAGATTTCAATCAAAACAATTTTAATGGCAAACAGCTGGCGACTCTGCTGGGGACTTCTTTCTCCTCTACCGAGAAGGTTGTTGTCACAGGCCGACGACGTGAAGGTGGGCTCCTCCCACAAGACGCTGGTAGTGCGCCTCAATCAACAGGCGTACGAGGAGTTTATTTCTGAAGGAAGTGCGAGTCCTTCGAAGCGCTGTCGAAGCCGAAGAAGACCCGCGCAGTCTGGTGCGCAAAGTCGACGCCTCGGGCACCACCGTTGAAGGGGATGCGCCCGTCCAGCCTTCCCTTCCTGCTGACGTCCTCAGCAGTCAAGGTGCGCCCGCTGATGCAGCGTATCTCTCGGGGAAGCGTGCGGCTGACCACGTTCCCCAGCCATCTTCCTCTCAGCGAGGAAGATACGTCGATGGAGCAGGGGCGCAGCCAATGCCCCGCGCATCACACTTCTGATGCGCCACAAAGAGCCTCTGTCTTTGACAGACTCACTCGCTGTAATGGCGAGGAGAATTTGGATGCTGAGTACTATGCGCCCCAGTGGGCTGGTACGAAGAAATCCAAGGCGGCACGGGCCATGCGCCACAAACGTGCTATGCCAGCAGCCGGCCAGAGGCACGCGCTTACAATCACGCGCGCTGCCGATGGCAAGCTGTACAAGGTTGACTCAAGTGCTTCTGCACCGACAACGAGTCGACCTTCAAAGTCCATCTCGCTTGGGCGCATTCACTGCGTGCACAACCAAGCCGAGAGAGGCAAACTCAGTGGTCTTGAACTCCCGCGCCTCCTCTGGTTGTGCGTTTTTGAGGTCCGTTCAGTCACTTCAAATGCTGTGGTTCCCCCTACTGATCGTGATGCCTGCTTGGTATTAGATCAGGGGGCGCAGCACTCACCCGCCACCCCGGCACTTGGCCCTGCCATGCGCCTGAGAGGGGTGTGAGGGTAGCACTCTCCTCCAACGACCTGCGCAACGTGATCACTCACAAGCGCCGGTCAGGAGAGTTGACCAACAAGCCGATGCGCCTCTCACGGGGCACACTTGTGCAGTGGTCACCATCACTGCTGTTGCAAGACGACAGTACCGCCAAAGCAGTCGGTCTTCCAACGGCTACAATCATCGACACCCCTCCGACATCGCCTTGGGACGAAGGTGTCGCAGAAGAGGATAAAGGTTGCTTCATGCAACGTGATCTCCAACTCCTCATCTGTCCGGAAGACGACTGCCAATTCCTCGTCTTTATCCAAAAGCCAGCCGAGGAAAACCAAGGCTGCTGTCTCAACCTCTGGAGTGTTCGAAGGCACTCGGTCGAGGAAGAAGTTCTTGGAGGAAGCTGGGGGTAGCCAGACCCTTGTCGAGCCTCCTTCCGAAGACGAAGATGTCCAAAACAGCTGCGGCGGATCTTCATCAACGAAGATGGCCTCCCTGAAGCCCTCAAAATGACGATGTCCTCCAGGACACCGCCGGGGTAGTGCTGGAAACGAAGAGGCCCTTCAAGACAGAGCTGAGGGCAGTCAGGCCCTTGCAATGCGCCGTCAAAGACGAACTCCAGAATGTGGCTGGGGGTGGCCAAACACCAGGAGAAGTGACTCTCCCACATGAGAGCGAGGCTGAGAGCGAAGCCTCAACTAATCCATCCACTTCCGGCCGTGTCATGACAGTATACATGACCGAGGTGATCTTGAGACTGATGCGCCGCCACAGGACATTGTCCAGCGCATAGACTCGCTAGAGGGAGGACTCAAAACCCTCTCTGCCTCAATGTAAGCACTGACTCAAGCAGTGTTTGAGATGCGGTCGGCCTTGATCAGGACACCTTCAAATGGTCCCGACCCAGGAGCCAATGGAGAGTCGAGTGTGCCCCTCCAACGGACACCCTCAGACCAAAGCACCCCGGACGTCGAGCCCCTCAAACGCTCCACTCCAGGTGGTACCCGTCCTTCCCCGACTCCTAGCTCCACGGAGGACGTGGTCGAAATGATCAAAGATCTGCGGGAGCGCTTCGAGTCCAAGAACAGGCAGGAGGAGCGCCAGAAGATGGGCATTCGCTAGTCTTATCCCCTTGAGTGGAACAAGGTGGTTTATCCCCCAAAGTATAAACCACAAACACTCACGCCATATGACGGGAATGACTCTCCACGACGATACCTGACGTACTTCCAGTCGCAGACAGGGCTCTTCCGAAGGAGGACGCTCTCCTCACCAGCATCTTTGTTGGGGCCCTGAAAGGGGTGCGTATGACTGGTACTGCAGCCTCCCCGATAATTCCATATCGTCCTTCGACGACCTGACATGCCTCTTCCTCGACCGCTTCTACGACGGTGGAAAGGACATGACGATGGCGTCTCTCATTGAGATACGCCAGAAGGACAAGGAAACGGTTCGGGCATTCATCGAACGCTTCCGTCAGGCCTGTTTCAGGCTACCTCCAAGCATGCCAGAGCATGCGCTTCTCTCCGCTTGCAGTATGAACATGCGCCTGCAGTAAAGCTCTGGCTTAACTCTACTCCCCCTCCCGACTGGAGCTCCCTAATCATCGAAGCTGAAGCTGCAGAGAAGGCGGCCAATGCACGTCTTCTGGGTGTTAGCTTCCCCGCCTTTGACGATAAGGGGAAAAGTCCGCAATCAACAACTCCGGACGAGAAACAAAGGGGAAACAGGCACTGCTGTTAATGCCTCGAAGGGCGCATCTGCGCCTACTCAAACCTCCACCACCGAGACCCAAGGAGGTTTATTCATTCAATGATGACGACACCCTGCAACTCTTTGGATACTGAAGCAGGTGACAAGATCAAGCTTCCGGACCTGAAGCGGCCCGATGAAGTCGGGAAAGTGGACAACCCGAGGTACTGTCACTACCATCGGTTTGTCGGACACCCACGAAGGACTGCTACGTCCTCAAAATTATATCCAGCGCATGATCAATGCGGATGTGATCTCCGTCGACTACGAAGAGAGACGTATCAGCTAATGTGGTGTCACTTCAGTTCGGCACCTTGCCGCCGACTACCACACAAGTGGCGTCGTCCCCATCCCTAAGGCGACAATAGAGGTGGTGAACTTGCCACCCACCCGTGACAATTGAGTGGACTTGTCCCACTCACCACATCTCGAGGAGAGATCCTCTGGTTCACCCCGACCTCGTCTCCGAGGTAACTCAACCAGAGGTACGCCCTACCTCCAAAGCAAAAGGCAGGAAGATCAAGTCTTGCCGCACGGTCCTCTTCTTCAACGGAAGAGGCGCTTCCTGTGCAGACGCGTGCACAACAGAACTCCCAGCCCGGTGAGCTGCCGCCGAAGTGGTGCCTGGCACCATCCCTGAGGAGGGTCCATCCCAAGCCCTCAGCATCCAATAAACAAAAGCAAGTGGAGGCCCGTTTCGACAGACCTCTGCGGAAGAAAATGCTTCGGGATAGCCAAGCCCCCAATTTTGACATTCTGGCTGCAAACTGGCCAGTACCTCCTGCACGCTGTCTTTGTTCGAGCTCCTGCGTCTCTCCAAGGACTCCCGAGAAGCTCTCTGCGAAGCTCTGAAGGATGCCGAATCCTTTCTCAGTCAATCAAGCAGCCTGAAGACCTCCCAACTACTTGTGCACACTGTCATTGTGCGGATGAAGTTATCCCAACAATAACTTTCACCCAACAAAACATGCTGCTCAAGCATCACCGACATACCGACCGTTGTATTACACAGGTACATCGGTTCGGTAAAGGTGAGCAGGATTCAGATCGATCCGGGGTCTTCCCTAAGCATCATTCCCAAAGGCCTGCTATCAAAGCTGGGGATCCCAATGTACCGGCTGGCGCCCTCCAATACGACCATCAGTGGCT
>JANAVB010036799.1:0-16141 GCA_029216955.1 Iris pallida | reverse complement strand
GGCAAACGGGTATATAAATCTATAACAACTAAGGTAACTAAAGATAACATACTACAACAGGTGTACTATAAGCATGAAAATAAACTGTAGAGGGAGGCAAGGTATACTTGCCTGGTGGTAGCGCAAAGAACCAATAAGATACCGTCAACTAGTACACCATAAAGTCCAAAATCCACAAATATCTCCGAAAGCTGAAACAGACATCACCAACATTCTCAGAATAGTCAAATTAGCTAGGATTGCCTATCCTTAAGTCCAATTCTGGACATAGGGTAAAACGGTAATTTTGGGCCAAAACAGTGTCCGCCATTGGACCCGCTTTGCACCGAAATGTGTGCCAAAGTCAATGGTCTCTAAAGTCGTCAAATTACATGTCTACATATTTGTTTTGATGATACAAACCTAACGGTATGTCCAATTTTGGATTTCGGTGGGCCGTGCACAAAATCACTCGTTGAGTCAGACCGTGGGGCCCGCAAAACGACGATCTGATCAACTGTCTCAGAATAGGACCAAACTTGGCATACAGGACCAGAAAAATAATACGGTCCTATTGGCGCAAGTTTCGTCTCGATCTGACGAATGTGTACAAAGTAATTAGGAAATTTACACAGAGGCCGATATGGTGAATTTCGACGGATACGCATCAAATTCGTCGCGCACACGCGACCAATTTGAATTCCGTCAAGCCCACACGTCCACGAAGCCGTTATGCACCTTTCGATGCTTTCGATTCGCGACCATGTTGCCCGGTTTGGTGGGACGCACGTCGTGTCGAAGGTTTTTAGTAATTTTAAAAATAGGTTTTTCATGAACTTTAGGATCCGATTTCTCGGCGCGTAGTCGATGAAATCGACTTCTACGAATTGGGTTATGGAGCCCTACATGTTGTCTAAACGTGTCTTCAATTAGTTTCCTAAAATTTCTATTATTCTATTCTGGAATCCCCTTCCAAAATAGGAGATTGGACTGTTTGGGTTCTGTTTTTGCCATCAACGAAGATCGGGTTTTTTTCGAGTTTTGGAACTCGATTTACCACGCGTACATCGCTAAATAATTACATCTACTTGAAGGGAGACAAAGAGGGTTAGGTTAGATATGTACCGGAAGAAATGGCTCGTCGAATGATTGCTCGTGCGTGAAGAATTCTCGCACGGAAGTTGTTCATCCGCTGCACGCTGCTGCTGTCGTTCCGCTGTCATCCCCCGCGCTCACGCTGCATCCGCACGGTCGTGGCCGTGGACGACGGCACCCAGAGTGGCGCACGGTGGCTGGATGCGCCTGGGGTTAAGGTTGGCTGCTACTACGTCCCCTATTCTCTCGATAATTCTGAGTATAAGTCGACGCGGAGGGGGGGGGTGGGGTTACTAACCTGGGAAGAACAGTCGGGTTGGGTCGGGTCGGGCCAGGAGCTGGTATGGGTGCTCGGGCTAGTTATATGGGTCGGGCTTTGCCCTTCTTTTTCTCTTTCTTTTTCTTATTTCTTTTCCTATTTCTTTTCCTATTTTTTTTTATTTAACAACCTAATACATATGTATATATATTTATATATATACATATACACATACATGTATGCATTTTACTATACCTACTTATATATACACATACGCACATATTACCATATATTTTATATATGAGCTACGAGTCGAGCCTTATTACGAGTCACTAAACCGTTCTCATTCAGTTTGTTTCGGAATAACCAATGGGTGCCAATGACCGGATGATCAATGGGCTTGGGAACAAGTTCCCAAACTTGATTCCGTTCGAATTGGTTTAATTCCTCTTGCATAGCATCTAACCAAAAATTATTACTACATGCTTCTTCAATATTTTTGGGTTCAAACTGTGAGATAAAAGTAATACAGGAAGATATATCTTTATTAGAGGAACGAATACTTATACCCTTGGTAATCTCACCAATTACCAAGTCCTTTGGATGATCTGCCAAGAATCTCATCTCTTTTGGCATATCCTCAGGATAGCTGGTTCCGGCTTCTGGTTCTGTATGTGATTTGCTTGAAGACTCAGCTGGTGCTTGGGGTGAAGGTTCTACATCTTTGTGTTAAGGTTTTGCAGTAGTTGTACTGGTGTACTTACGTCTTCATTATCGTCATCGACTGACTATTGATTTAGTTCATCAAACTTGACATTAATTAATTTCTCGATGTTCATGGTTCTCTTATTGAAGACTTTGTACCCTTTGCTCTTTGTCGCATAACCTAAAAAGGTACCTTCATCGGCCTTTTTATCAAATTTACTCAGGTTGTCTTTAGTATTAAGAATAAAGCATTTACAACCAAATATCTTGAAATATGAAACATTGGATGTTCTATCAAACCATAACTCATAGGGAGTCTTCTTCGATGTAGGTCGAATCAGAATCCTATTGAGAATATAGCACGCTGTATTGACAGCTTCAGCCCAAAGTATCTAGGTAGACTAAACTGGTTCAATATTACTCTAGCCATTTCAGATAGAGTCATGTTCTTATGTTCCACAACCATTTTATTGTAGAGTCCTAGGGCAGGAAAACTCATACAAATAACCGTGCGTGTCACAGATTTGCTTTAACTCTGCATTCTCAAATTTGCCGTCATGATCACTATGAATACGAGTAATCATGAAACCTTTTTCATTATGTACTTTCTTGCAAAAGGTGACGAATTCTGATAAAGCATCGTTCTTGCGTGCAAAAAAATATACCCACATGTATCTAGAGAAATCATCTATAATGATAAATGCATATAACTTACCACCTAGACTAGCAATTCTACTAGGTCCAAATTAATCCATATGCAATAATTGTAGAGGTCTAGTGGTACTTACAACATTCTTGGACTTAAAGACGGATCGGGTAGCTTTGTTCTTTTCATATTTGCTACATACCGTATCCTTCTTGAAAGATATGTCCGGTAAGCAGCGTACCAACTTCATTGTGGATAGTTTTGAAATTGTATCCATGTTTGCATGACCGAGTCTCATATGCCATAGTTGACTCTTAATGCTCTTGGGCATCAAGCATCTACATGCTTTGTTAGCATCTTCTAACAGATAGAAAACATATATGTTGTCTTCCCTGATACCTTCAAAGATAGTACTGCCAGTTGAGCTATCAACTATACTATATTTGTCTTTGACGAAGTTAATACCATAACCGTGATCAGCTAAATGGCTTATGTTGAGCAGATTATGTTTTAACTCGATAACTAGACAAACATCTTTAATCACAAGATAGAGAGCCATACTAATGTCACCAATACCGAATATGTACCCTCTCAAATTATTACAGAAGGAGACATATCCTTCTTTATTCTTCTTCGACAGTGTTGTGAATAATGATGCATCACCGGTCATGTGCCGTGAGCAATCGTTGTCGAGGATCCATTTGCTTATAGCATGTGAAGGACGTTCCACCTACAAAAAAGTTTACAGATGAAATTCTTGGTACCCATTTCTTGTAGGGTCCTGACATGTTAGTCTTTGGTATTCATGCATAAATATTTAAATCTACTAACTTTTTGATTCTACATGCAGAGGATATATGACCAATGAGGCTACAATAATGACATTTTGCATGTTGAGTGTTGAAAGTTGTGTGAGGTGCATGATTAGTAAGTTTTGGTTTTCTAGTATAGAAAAATGCATGTCTATTAGTCTTCTTAGGAAGTGGTTTGGTATGGTTTGGTCTGACAGTGTTTGGTTTGGGTGTGTTCCGATGATTCGGTAATTGAAACATGTTATAATAGGAAGCAGCAACTTCAGGCTATTTTTCTAAACTAATTTTCAACTTTTTGGAGGTGTCATATAATCTAGTATAGTCATATGTAAGTGTTTCCATTCTGACTTGTGCATACTGGAGACTCTTTCTCTCCTTAGATAGGTCTTCTGTTGAATCTCATGAACTTCTTGAATTTTCTTACCAAAAGAGCTTGATCTTCAGAGTCAGAGTTGTTGTCGTCAGAATCATCTTGATGGTTCTTCTATGTTGAACCTTGAAAGCGATCGACTTCTATGACTTCTCCTTTGGTGTAGCATCTTTAAAGTCTTAAAGTTCCAACTCATGAGTGAGTAGCTTACACATGAGTTTTTCCAGAGACATTATTGAGAGGTCATTTCCTTCTATGATTGTTGTAGCCTATGGAATCCAGTTCTTCGTGAGAGCTCGTAAGAAGTTTGCGAATCTTCTCATGGTTACTGTATTCCATGCCTAATAAAGACAATGGATTTATAATATCCAGGAATCTCGTAAACATCTTATTGAAGGATTCATTTGGCTTCATCTTGAACGTCTCGTACTCTTGAGTAAGTCTGCTGATCTTTGACTCCTTGACTAGCGTTGTTCCTTCGTGGGTTACTTCGAGAAGTTTCCACACTTTATTCGATGTTGTGCAAGTCAACATCATGTTAAACTCAGTTCTGTCTAAAGCACAAAATAAAGCGTTAATAGCACGTGCGTTAAGACTGGTCTTTTTCTTGTCTTCCTCAGTATATTTATCATGGGGTTTATCAACTAAAACTTCCTCAACAGTAATACGAGGAGGCTTTTTGTAGCCATCAACAACTATAGACCATAAGTCAAAATCAAGATATTTTAAGAAGAAACTCATCCGTGTTTTCCAATAAGTGTAGTTTGTGCCTTCAAACAGTGGAGGTCTGTTTGTGGCTTTGCCTTTAGTTGTGAATTTCACAGTTGTCTTATGTTATACTGTGATTTATATAGCAATTAAGAATATTGAATATAACTACAATTTTACCTTGCTTTACATGTAACCCGTTCTGATACCAATTGTAGGAACGAAGTCGTAAAGCAAATACTCTAGAGGGGGGTGAATAGAGTAGGCAGCAGAATATTGTAAATTAAAAACTTGTTAGCAGTAAGATCACATAATTAAATCAATAGTCACAAAATAATAACTACAAAAGAAATAAGATCAGAAGGCAAACGCAAACCCAGCGATGTATACTGATTTCCCTCTTGTGAGGACTAGTCCAGTCGGAAGAACTCTAACTTCCAGTTGAATCAACTATTAGAGAATCCCGTAAGTTTTCATACGAAGTCCTTACAACTTCTACAAACGCGACCTTTGATACAAAGAACTTGACCAACTTGAATTTTGAAGAGTCTTTCTTCAATCAAGCCGCTGATTAGAATTTCTTTGAAATCTTCTAGACCACACCATACCGACAAATTGACTAGAGATTTGTAACTGGCTTAGGATTTGAAAATAAAAACTTTTTAGAATTATTTGGAAAGAAACGTAAGCTTAGAAGAGAAAAGATGAAAGTGAATGAGTCATTTGAAATGATCAAAATTCTTCTCTATTTATAATTTTTTCAAAGGTAGAACTCTGGCAGAATTCAGGCAGAATTTGGATAGAACTCAATGTAATAATCCTCAACTGAAGGGAGACCAAGTTTTTTAAACGTTCGAAAATCAAAAGGTCACTAACTGAACTCTGGTCGAACTCGGGCCGAGTTCTGTCATGGTTGGTCAGGGTTTTCTAAGAGTGATTTTTGGGCTTTTTAAAATCGTTCAGAAGCTTTTGTAAATAAGGGATATTTTTCATAAAGATAGGTCATTTTTTTAAAAATGATTTTGGATAGCCTATTTGCCAGTACGATTCGGTGTACAATGTATTCCTAGACTTAATAAAAGTAAAAATTATATTACATAAAAAAATACAGTCTCGAGTGGCAAACATAACTTCAGGCTTGAACTGAGTAGATATTCGATCTTGATATCCGATCTTGATCAGTGTCCAAAATACCTTAAGTAAACATCTGAGTGGCTCCGTATATCGAGACAGAGTTTGATCAATTATTAAAATCAGGTTTGACCATGACCAATGGGCCAACAGTTACAGCTTAACAGAAAAAAGCTCACCTACCCTACTAGAATTATCACTACTTCTAACCTCAGCTAGTAGGTCGGTAAGTCATCCTATTTTACCTTTGTACTCTTTGAGTACCTTTTTAGAGTTTTGGTATTTACTACGCAGTCTTCTGTAATCCCCTAAGAGGTCAGTAAAGGCTTCACTTAATTGCTCAAAGGTAAAATCATCATAAGTATCAAACAGGGGGGTTAGTGGTTACCTGAACATAAGCAATCAAGCACACATTTGCAGCATCATATGATTGTTCATCTTCTGAGTCACTGGCTTCACTTTCATGTCATATTCTTGTATTGGCATAACTTCTAGATGTAGATTTCGCTTTTCCTAGTTGATGATGATGCTGTTGGATAGTCCTTCTTCATATGTCCTTTCTTCTTATAGCCTTAGCAAATAGGGTCTTCTTCGTTGTTGTTGTTGTTGTTGCTGTTGTAGTCCTTTGTTCTTCTATTGAATCTCATGAACTTCTTAAATTTTTTTACCATGAGAGCTTGATCTTCAGAGTCAGAGTCATTATTATCGAAATTATCTTTGATAGTTCTTCTATGTTGAGCATTGAAAGCGATCTACTTCTCTGACTTCTCCTTTGGTGCAACATATTCAAAGTCTTGAAGTTCCAGCTCGTGAGTGAGTATCTTACCCATGAGTGTTTCAAGAGACATTGTTGAGAGATCATTCCTTCAATGATTGTTGTAGCTTTTGGAATCTAATTCTTCGTGAGAGGTCGTAGAAGTTTGTGAATCTTCTCATGGTTACTGTACTCTTTGCCTAATGATGACAGAGAATTTATAATATCCAGGAATCTCGTAAACATCTGAGTGACAGATTCATTTGGCTTTATCTTGAATGCCTCATACTCCTGAGTAAGTCTGCTGATCTTTGACTCCTTGACTTGAGTCATTCCTTCGTGGGTTACTTCGAAAAGTTCTCACACTTCATTTGATGTTTTGCACGTAAATACCCTGTTAAATTCAGTCATGTCTAAACACAAAATAAAGCATTAATAACACGTGCGTCAAGACTGGCCTTTTTTTTCATCCTCGGTATACTTATCATGGGATTTTTCAACCAATACATCTTCAATAAATATACGAGGAGGTTTTTTATAGCCATCAATAATAATAGACCATAAGTCAAAATCTAGAGATTTGAAGAAGAAACTCATCTGTGTTTTCCAATATATGTAATTTGTACCATCAAACAGTGGAGGTCTGTTTGTGGCTTGGCCTTTACTTGTGAACTTTATAGTTGCCATGCGTTATACTGTGATCTATGTAACAGCTAAAATAATAAGAATATAATTGCAATGTTACCTCGCTTTACCTGTATAACTCGCTTTGATATCAATTATAGGAACGAATCGTAAAGCGCAATACTATAGAGGGGGTGAATAATATAGGCAACGTAATATAGCTAATTAAAAAGTTAGCAACAAGATAACAGAGAATGTATATATCACAAGTAAATAAATGTAAAGCCAGAGATCAGAAAGCAAACGCAAAGACGGCGATGTATACTGGTTTCCCTCTTGTGAGGATTATTCTAGTCGGAAGAACTCTAGCTTCCAGTTGAATCCTTTATTGGAAAATACCGCAAGTTTTCATACGAAGTCCTTGCAACTTCTACAATGCCAGCTTTGATATGAAGTACTCGACCAACTTCAATTGTGAAGTATCTTTCTTCAATCAAGCCTCTGATTACAATCACTCTGAAGCTTCTAGACCATACCGCACTGGCAAATCGACTAGAGGATTGTAACTGGCTTGGAATTTGAAAATGAAAGCTTTAGAACACTTTAGAAGATGTTTAAGCTTAGAGAGAAGAGATGAGAAAGTGAGTAAGTGAGTTGAAATAATTAAAATTCTTCTCTATTTATAGGGTTTCCAAAGTCAGAATTCTGACAGAATTTGGACAGAATTCGGGCAGAATTCTATGAGAGAATCTCGACAAATAGTTGTTGTATCCATAACTGCAGGAAGACCAAGTTCAAAATGTAACGTAAACTAGGCAAATTCTGGAAGGATTCTCCTCTGTGTATTTTTGAATTTTTGGCCATTTTGAAAACCATTTTTGGGTTTTGGCTTTATGAAAAGTTTTAAGCAGTTAGGAGCTTTTGTAAAATGGGATGTTTTTCAAAGCATAGGACATTTTGAAAACATTTTTGGTGTAGCCGATTTGCCTGTACGATACGGTGTCCAATGAATTCCTAGACTCAATAAATATGAAAGTTATATTACATATAGAAATACAGACTCATACGACAAAATCGGCTTCGGTCTTGAACAAATAGTTAGAAGTTCTTTGGCAGTTGTCAAAGAGTCCAAATAGCCCATATATCGAGATAGAGTTTGATCAATTATTAGAATCCGGTTCGACCATGACCAATGGGCCAACAATTTTGAGTGTATATTTTTGTACCTATTTTAAAATGGTGCATAAATATTTTCCTAAATAGTTGTTACGTGTATATAATATCAATATTATTTGGTATTTACTGGATATATTATTTTGGGGGAAGTATGATAACATGTCCCATAACATTTTTAGTTTTCCTTGTAAGTAATAGGTTAAATACAGGTACATATAGTTCTAAGTAAATACTTATATACAAATATTAAATTATATATTATTAAGTATATATATATCCTCTATATATGCAATAGGAACATATATATTTGATAAATAGTATTAACTACTAAATTAAATATGTTATTTGTAAATGTGATATATAAATGCTATTTTATATTGTTGGGGTTTATGGACTATACACATGTATGTATTAGGCTTATATACATATAAAGGAAAAGAAGAAAAAAAGGAAAAACAACAGTAGAACAACAATCCCAGCCCGGTCAAATCCTTCGACCCCCTAAAACCTAAATAGACCACACACACACGCGCGAAGTGGCAACAGAACACCCATCAGTATACATATGTATATATATATGTATCGGGAGAAAAAATAGTGAAAACCTATCCCTAAAACAGTGCCGCCCCTATCCTGAAGACCCCAGCGACCTCTCCCGCGCCGCTACGGTAGCCGCCGGCCGCCGCAGCAGGAACAACAGCAACAGTAAGCACAACACAGCAGCCTAGGCAGCCCGGGAACCAAACTTTGTGGCATGTTTTTCTTCCTCGTCTCACAATACATTTCTGAGCCAATTAGTGAATTGCTGACCTAATCTATACCTCTTCAAACCTAATAGAGAGTTTCGAATTAAATCGGAATAAAATCGAGTAGAAAATCGATGAGAAGGTCATCGAAAAAATATGTCCAAAAATAGGATATGCAAGCAGCGAACACCCTGTTTTGGAAGGGTACTCCTGAGCCGGATACTAAGAGTTTTCAAAAAAAAAATTTGAAACAGTTTTAGATAATATATACAAGATTAAAACCTATTTTTTAGATCCAGATTTTATTAAGTACGTACCAAGTTATTCGAATTAAAAAATCAAAGAAACACGAAAAACTTTTTTCAAAAATATAGAAATTCTCCGATACGGAGTGCATCCTGTCAAATGGGTGACTTGGTTGCAACCCATGAGCATTGAAAGACACGTATGGATGTTGTCGACGTATGGGATTCGACGGAACTCGATTTCGGTGTGTGTGCACGATGAAATCGAGGCGTATCCGTCGTGATACCTCGTATCGGCCTCTTTGCAAACAAGTCAATTATTTTGGGCACGTTCGTCATCTTGAGACAAAACTTGCGCTTATAGGACCGTGTCGTTTTTCAGGTTCTGTATGCCAAGTTTGATCCGATTTTGAGAAGGTCAGCCGGAATGCTATTTTGGCGGGCCCGCGACCCGATCCAACGGGCAAATTTGTGTACGGCCCGCCAGAATCAAACCTTGGAAATACGGTTGGGTTCGTATCAAAAAACTGGATCCATAGATACATAGTTCGACGAATTTAGAGACCATAGATGTTGGCACGCTTTTCGGTGCAAAGCGGGTCCAACGACAGACATCGTTTCGATCCAAAATGCCCATTTTTCCCTGTGTCCAGAATTAGAATTATGGGCAGGCTATCCTAGCTAATTTGACTTAAATACATAGGTAATATCTGTTTTAGTATCCGGAGTCGTTTGCGGGAGTTGGAATTTGTGACTCTTTGATTGACGAGTTGTTCGCGGGACATGTTGCAACCACCAGGCAAGTATATCTTGCCTTCCTCTACAGTTTATTTACTTGCCTATAGTCCTTCTCTTTTTATATGTTATCATCTAGCTTCTCTGGTTGATTTTGTTTTATATGCTTTTCTTTATACCATGTATAGTAGCTTATTTGTCTTGTTCTTATATCATCACCGTTCATGACTTGATATTGTAGTTATACTGGATCTGTTCTCACCTGTACTTTGACTGAGTCCTATCGTGTCGTAAGGCATGTAAGTCATAACTAAACTGCTATATCCTGTTTTGATTTTTTTTAACATGCGAGTCCACACTCAGGGCGAGGGTTAACTGTTGCACCTGCGAGTCCACATTCGGGATGAGGGTGATTGTCTTAAATTAACCTGCGAGTCCACACTCGAGGTGAGGGTTAGTGATTTGTTTGCACCTACGAGTCCACATTCGGGGTGAGGGTGATTGTCTTGAACTAACCCGCGAGTCCACACTCTGGGCGAGGGTTAGTGATTTGTGTAAACCTGCGAGTCCACACTTGGGACGAGGGTTTGTTATTCGTTGATCTCTTGTCATGTGTTCATGTTTCCTTTCCAGCAGTTCATTTATGCATAGTTGTTCTCGTATTCGTGTTTATAGCCACTTGTCAGTTGTTTGTCACTTTTCTGCTTATTTTTTATTCATGATAATCTGTTAGATAGACATGTTTTATGTATCTTGGTAGTCCCCTGAGGACTTGATGATCTCTTCATGTATCTGATTGCACGGAGTTAGTTAGCTGATCGTGGTGGTAGTTGATTACATCTGCAGGACTCAGGTATTTACTAGTGATATTACTTTATTATCCTCTCATGGTTTATATTCCTTATCATGATATATTCTGCTTGTTAGCCTACTTTTATAGACTCATGATATTTTATTGGAGTCTAATCGGACATATATGTTAGTGGGCTATAGACCATGAACCATAATTGTTCATTCTTGTTTTATATGATTCTTGTGGATTGATATATAGTTTTGGCTTGCCATGTTTAGGCATATTACCATAGTCTAGACAGCGTATACGTATTCAAGTTGGGCTGGAGTCCGCTTGATACGTAGCTAGCTTGTGCACGCACTTGCATCTCGAAAAGCGGGTGCGGGTAATGACAAATTTTTTGGTACTTATGCAGGTCAGAGCATATCGTATGGTTACGTAACTGTACTGATACGAGCCTGCGAATAAGATTAAACCCTTAAAAATTTCAATCCACGCTGCCTTGAAAATTCTTAGAAACTCCTCTAACGTCCTTGAAACTTCGTATTTGCTCTCGATTACTCTTCCTTTCCTTCCTGTACCATTGACTCTCGTCCCTACCTATTTCGGGGTGACGAATGATCGTGTTGTCTAGAATTTAGCAGAAATTCTTAAGTTATAATGCAAGTTAGTTTATTTATTTGAATTTTGGTTGCTTGATAGATAGAAGGGGATTAGAGATGTCGTATGCCATAGATATCTAACAGTAGTAATTTTTGCAACTAGTGTGCAAGGTTATAAAATGATATGACAGCATGTGTTTGAAGGGGTAGTGTGACCAAAGGTGGGTATAAAGTTAAGGTAAATTTTGTGATATTAGGTTATGATAAATAGAGGTAAAAATAAGAAAGGATAAAGTAGTAGATTTTGCAATATATATATATATATATATATATATATATATATATATATATATATATATATATATATATATATATATATATATATATATATATATATATAAGGAGATATGGAGTTTGATTTAGACTTTGAGGCAGTTTTTGTTTTTATATATATACTATTGTGTTTGGAATATATATAATGGTTGGACCTAGAGTGGAGAGAAGTTCTCCAAGGTAAAAGGTTATTTGAGGAATCTGTTAGTAATAAATTTTATAGTTTTGAGACTATTTATGATTGGAGTTAAATTTTAACATTTCGAAGAGTTTAATTTTTAAGGAGTTTAACTTTGAGGAATTCAACCTTGGAAGGGATGAAATTCAAGGACGAATTTATTTTTAAGGTAGGTAGATTTGTAACCCTTCTTCCCGATATTTTGAAAATATTTATTTGAAATAAATGGTAATTTTTGGAATTTATAAATAATTAGTTAAATAGTTATTACAACAGAATGCTTTAGTCATGGTTAAGTTTTGGGGTACAAGATGACTAGAAATCATGACACGGATAGTGAAGTGGCGTGCCTTGACTAGTGTTTTAGCCATAATAGGGAAGGCCGAGCCATAGGTGTGGACTAACTAGGAAAGCCAGGCCAAGTTGTGACATGACCTCCATAAACGATTTAATCTGGTTGTACCAAACTAGCCCGGACTC
This sequence comes from Iris pallida, assembly GCA_029216955.1. Taxonomy (NCBI): domain Eukaryota; kingdom Viridiplantae; phylum Streptophyta; class Magnoliopsida; order Asparagales; family Iridaceae; genus Iris; species Iris pallida. Next base: position 3,770 of record JANAVB010036799.1, on the reverse strand, counting down.
GACCAAAACCAAGCACAGGCTCATGTAGTGAAGCAATGTGACCTAAGGCGTCCATGTTGATATATATTTTTTGATGTATATTTTTGTCCCTATTTTAAAATAGTCCATAAATATTTTCCTAAATAGTTGTTATGTATATATAATATCAATATCATTTGGTATTTACTGGATATGTTATTTTGGGGGAAATATGATAACATGTCCTATAACATTTTTAGATTTTTTTGGAAGTAATAGGTTAAATACAGGCACATATAGTTCTAATTAAATTACATATATATATATATATATATATATATATATATATATATATATATATATATATATATATATATATATAATATAGGAACATATATATGTGATAAATATGTATATATAATATAGGAACATATATATGTGATAAATATGTATTAACTACTAAATTAAATATGTTATTTGTAAATGTGATATATAAATGCTATTTTATAATGTTGGATTTTATGGAATATATATATATATATATATATATTAGGCTTATATAAGCCTAATATATATATATATATTAGGCTTATATATATAAAGGAAAAAAAAAAGGAAAAGAAGAAAAAAAGGAAAAACAACAATAGAACAAAAACCCAGCCCAGTCAAATCCCCCTACCCCTAAAACCCAAAGAGACCACACACACACGCGAAGTGGCAACAAAACACCCATCCGTACACACACACACACACACACACACACACACACACACACACACACACACACACACACACACATATATATATATATAATATATATATATATATATATATATATATATATATATATAAGTGAAACCCTAGCCCTAAACCAGCGCTGCCCCTATCCTGAAGACCCCGACGTCCTCCCACATGTCGCCGCGGTGGTCACCGGCCGCCGCCGCAGCAGGAACAGCCGCAGCAGTAAGCAGAAACAGCCGCAAAAGTAGCAGCCTAGGCGGTCTGGGAACCCGACTTTGTGGTACATTTTTTCCTCGTCTCATAATACATTTCTGAGCTAATTAGTGAATTACAGACCTAACCTATACCTCTCCAAACCTAATGGAGAGTTTTGAATTAAATCGAAATGAAATCGAGTAGAAAATCGATGAGAAGATTATCGAAAAACATGTCCAAAATAGGACATGAAAGCAGCGAACACCCTGTTTTGGATGGGTATTCCCGAGCCAGATACTAAGAGCTTTCGAAAACCAATTTGAAATAGTCTTAGATAATATATGCGAGATTAAAACCTATTTTGTAGATCCAGATTTATGTACCAAGTTATTCGAATTAAAAATTCGAAGAAAACTACGAAAAAACTGTTTCAAAAATATAGAAATTCTCCGATACATATTGCGTCCCGTCAAACTGGATGACTTGGTCACAACATATGAGCATCGAAAGACACGTATGAATGTTTTCGACGTGTGGAATTTGACGGAACTCGATTTCGCTGTGTGTGCGCGACGAAATCGAGGTGTATCCGTCGAAATATCCCGTATCGGCCTCTTTACAAACTAGTCAATTATTTTGCACGTTAGTCATCTTGAGACAAAACTTGTGCCAACAGGACCATGTCGTTTTGCTAGTCATGTATGCCAAATTTGGTCTGATTCTGAGAAGGTCGACCGGAATGCTATTTTGGTGGACCCGTGCCTCGTTCCAACGGGCGAATTTGTGCACGGTATGCCGGAATCCAACCTTGGACATACGATTGTGTTCATTTTGAAAAACTGAATCCATAGACATATAGTTTGAAAACTTTAGAGGATGCTGGCACGCTTTTCGGTGCAAAGCAGGTCCAATGGCGGATATAGTTTTGACCCGAAATGACCATTTTGCCCATGTGTTAAGAATTGGACTTATGGGTAGGCTATCCTAGGTAATTTGACTATTCTGAATACGTCGGTAATATCTATTTCAGCATTCAGAGTCGTTTACAGGAGTTGGAATTTGTGACTCTTTGATTGACGAGTTGTTTGCGGGACATGTTGCTACCACCAGGCAAGTATACCTTGCCTTCCTCTATAGTTTATTTATATGCTTATAGTCCTTCTCTTTTTATATGTTTTCATCTAGCTTCTCGGGTTGATTTTTGTTTATATGCTTTTCTTTATACCATGTATAGTAGCTTATTTATCTTGTTCGTATATCATCACCGTTCATGACTTGATATTGTAGTTATACCGGATCTGTTCTCACCTGTACATTGACTGAGTCGTATTATGTCGTAGGACGTGTAAGTCATAACTGAATTGATATATCCTATTCAACCTGTGAGTCCACACATTCGGGGTGAGTAGTGACTGTTGCACCTGCGAGTCCACATTCGGGGTGAGGGAGATTATCTTGAACTAACCTGCGAGTCCACACTCGGGGCGAGGGTTAGTGATTTATTTGGACCTGCGAGTTCACATTCGGGGTGAGGGTAATTGTCTTGAACTAACCCCCAAGTCCACACTCGGGGAGAGGCTTAGTGATTTGTGCAAACCTGCAAGTCCACACTCAGGACGAGGGTTTGTTATCCGTTAATCTCTTATCATATGTTCATGTTTCCTTTCTAGCAGTTCATTTATGTGTCACGACCCACTCCCAAATGTATGGGATGAGGGCCTAACCTGGCCAGTTGATACGACCTAGAGTGAGCTGTCCAATTTAATGGACTCACTTAGGTGTACTATACTGTAAAAGTAACTAACCAACACAGGCAAATATCTAAATCTCATCCACAAATAACATAGAAAAGAAGTGCAGAATACAAATACAGAGTTGAAAGTCCAAATACAACTAAAGGAAAATACAAGTCTAGTGGAAACAATCCTACAGTACATCAAAATTAAAGTACATGAATGAAATATAACCAGCTAAGAGTATCAGCTAACTAGATATGAAACTCTCAGCCCAAGTAGCAGCATACTGAGGTCAAGGGAACTCCTCGGGATAGACCTCATAGTCCTCAGCAAAGTCTTCCGCCTCAGCTCCGGCACCGTATGTCATCGAGTATGTGTGCTCGTCGGGATCTGGAAAAGAACCAGGTCCTCATGGGACATAGCAAGATACAAATAGGAACATGCAATAAAGTAAATACTGATCTAACATAAGGAGGAGCGCTAACCAATCAAAGTGAATGCATACAAAGACAACTTTGGAACGTATGGGTAGGTGAAAATAATTTTGTCGAAGCACGGGCCGAAGTCGGATCACGAGCCGAAGGATGTGCGTCAGAATACGGGAAAAGCATCGGATCACGAGCTGATTAGCATAATACTACACCCGACCGAACCTAGGGCGCAGCTAGTGACCGCTGCCGATATACCTACTAGTAAGTACCTATGCCCATAACCGGTCCTCACTGAGGCTAACATAAAATAATGTAACTGTCTGAACCATATGCCTACTGGTTGTCTTTCCCGTCCCGTGATGTATAAGTCGCATCCACGACCCAACATCCTACTATCTATGAAGAGTCATCTATCTAGGACTATTGCTACCTTATATGTGCCGTCACACGAGCCACTCGTACTGATGGCCAGTCGAGCGCAGCGCGTGCCAGGATATGATCTCACTCAGTGCCGTATCTAACATGTGTCATGGTCAAGGGAGTTGCAACAACAACTCCACAATCCAAGGGTATGTCGTCTATAATTAGGCCAAGTAGTAGTCCTAGTGTCGACGCCAACATCGACTATTCCCGAGGTAATCCCGACTCCACTAATCAAATCTACGATCAACAATATAATGATGTATATGTAAAGACAGTAGTACAAGGC
>JANAVB010036798.1:0-43915 GCA_029216955.1 Iris pallida | reverse complement strand
ATATATTATATATCTATTATATATAGATATATATATATATATTATATTAATTATATTATTTATTTTTTTTTATCTATATATATATATATATATATATATTATATCAGCAGCATGCTCTGCTCCCCATCCCCACCAGTTTCCTCCTGTCATCTTCTCCCGCCGGTCCGCCTAGGCCGTCGCCGGCCCCGTCTTTTCTCCCTCCCCTGTTCTCTCCTCCTCTCCGCATGTTGCCCTCTTCTGAGGCCCGCCCCTTCGCCCGGCTGTCCTTAGCTCCCAGTCGGCCGTGGCCCTTCAGCCTAGCCCAGCTCCTGTCACGCCCCGATTCGATAGAATCGATAGTCGTCCCCCGGGCGTGATGCCGTGCAAGCCTAAGTTGCGCTTGCACAAGGCGGTTCATAAGGTTATCCGAAACAACAGCATATATAAGTACGCAGAGAAATTGAACACATTCATTTAGAGAAGGAAACTTGCATTTTCATTGATAATAAGTATATTACAGACTCGATTACAAGAGAGGCCTCGCGGGCTTACAACCGACATCGATGAGATAGACATTCCATACATTTACATCCCTTTTTACAAACATCAAAATGACTCTCTAAGACCTGGGATCGGCGAGAGTCGGTGACTCATGATGCAGTTGGGTCGGAGTCTTCAAAATGTTGCAGAACTAGCCTTCGCTCTAGCAAGGCTTCAAAAGAAAGGAGCGTCGCCTTCAGTTCCTTAGCACGCTATCCTGGTCCCGAGTACCTGTTGAGAGCGAGGGTCAGCACTTTACACTTTGTGCTGGTGCGTGGCAATTCAAATCCCGTGCTCTCATTTGTTGAAGAATTCAAGTGAGCGTACATACAATTATTTAGTGAAGTTTCTAGCCATCCTACTCAATTCAAACTTGTAATTGAAGGCACAACGTATAATGACGATAGATCTTACCACCCGGCAGTGCGTGCCGTCGTAACGTAAACTTACCATGTTCTTTCCTGTCATGTTGATAATAATGATACGTAATTGAGCGCGTTCGTGAAGGTCACTGGCATGACAAGCCATCCTGGACATATAGCTTGGTAGACAGAGGTCCTTCAGCGCGGGTAGCGAGCCCCGTTGAAAGCCACTGCCTACCGTGGCATGCATCCGGCATAGCTATCCGTGTTTCTTCCTAGGCCGGAACGGTCCCGTGGCCTCGGGATACCGTCCGAAGAAACAATCGCCCTTGTCGACAAGTTGTCCATGACCGTGCTAAGTTAATTTGTTATTTCAAGGCACATCTTATAGTATCGTTGCGACAGTTATTTAATCGATTCATCCTTTCCTTAGAACGGTTCTATATGATTTGATAATTGCAAGCACGAATATATTGTATGACAAACATCTGCATAGTTCGTGTTCGTGGGACGTCGTGTGACCGTTCACTAGAATATCATTCCTGTCATTGCATTACCTCTAGCATAGCACATGTCTAGTATTGATAATGTATTAGAGAAGAGGGTCGAGGGAAGAAGGGTCAGCCACTCACCTTAGTATTTACTTGAGGCGAGAAACTGGTTGGCCGCGCTAGACGTTGCCTACGCGATCACCTGAAATCGCACAAGCAACTGATTAGAACACTGTGTTATTCAAGAAATTCGATACGAATGCGAAGTTCGAAACGTAAGCCATGAAAACCATCGAAAACATTCACGAAAACGCATTCAAAAAACAAAGCCAAAACCAACGCAAGCGGCGTGAAAAGCAGAGCAACGGGAGGTCTCTCCCGACTCAACCGCAGAGTCTATCCTTGAGGCGCAGCCCGCTGAATATGGGACTTGGTTCCGAAGAAGCCATTCCATAACGAGGAATGGATCTTAATTCAACCGTTCCGTTCGATCGATTCGATCGATCCCGACCTATCGGTCCCGACCGAGTCGATAGCGACAGTGTTCCTTTCTCGTGCACCCCGTGGACGAACAACGGGGCACGATGTAGGGACGGGGCACTACACCATAACCAACTAAGAAAAAGTTTCGTCCTCGAAACTTAAGAATAGAACCTACCTCTACGAAAACAATGAAGGAAACTTCTCCTTCATCTCAGACTCGAGTTCCCATGTCGACTCTTCTGCCGCATGGTTCCTCCAGCACACGCGGACGAGTGGAATCGCCCTATTCCGCAACAGCTTATCCTTGCGTTCTAAGATTTGAACGGGCTCTTCAATGTAGGATAAGTCAGACTTTAGCTCCAGCTGGCCAAAATCTACCACGTGGCTAGGGTCGTGCACGTACTTCCGCAGTTGGGAGACGTGGAAGACATTGTGCACACCTTCAAGTGCCGGCGGTAGGGCAATTTTATAGGCCACTGGGGCGACCCGCTCGAGTATTTCGAACGGCCCAACGAATCTCGGACTCAGCTTTCCTTTCGCGCCGAACCGAGTAATTCCTCGCATAGGCGACACCTTCAGGAACACATGATCGCCCACCAGAAACTCAAGCGGTCCTCGATGGGTATCGGCGTAGCTCTTTTGCCGACTCTGTGCAATCTTCAGTCTTTCCCGAATTAGCTTGACCTTTTCCACAGTCTGTTCCACCAGCTCCGGGCCGAGTATCTGCCGCTCCCCGACTTCATCCCAGCAAATGGGCGATCTGCACTTCCGGCCGTACAAAGCTTCATACAGCGCCATTTGGATGCTGGATTGATAGCTATTGTTGTATACAAATTCCGCCAACGGTAGGTGGACGTCCCAGCTTGATTTGAAGTCAATTGCACAGAGCCGTAGCATGTCTTCGAGAATCTGATTAACGCGCTCCGTTTGGCCGTCGGTCTGAGGATGGTAAGCTGAGCTGAACTGCAACTTGGTACCCAGCGCCGACTGAAGGCTACTCCAGAATCGCGACATGAACCGTGAATCCCGATCAGAGACGATGGATACTGGAACTCCGTGCAGTCGTACTATCTCGTCAAGATAAATCTGCGCCAGGCGATCAACGCTCCAAGTAACTTTGATGGCAATAAAGTGCGCTGACTTGGTTAGTCGATCGACGATGACCCAGATGGCGTCGCTTCCCCGTGGTGTCTTCGGCAGGCCAACAATAAAGTCCATCGTGACATGATCCCATTTCCACTCTGGAATGGCAAGGTTCTGCATCTCCCCGCCCGGTCGCTGATGCTCAGCTTTCAACTGCTGACAGGCCATGCATTGCGACACGAAGAGCGCCACATCTCTCTTCATCCCGTGCCACCAGAAGGTCGTGCGGAGGTCTTTATACATCTTGGTACTGCCTGGATGCAAGGTATATTTCGCATGATGCGCCTCCGACATTATCTCCTTTCGTAGTTTTGAATCATCCGGAACACATAGTCGGCCATTCATTCTCAGCACGCCGGTCTTATCTTCCGCAAAGTCGGTCGCACTACCTGTCGAAATTCGCTCGCGCACTTTCTTCAGGTACGGATCATCCTTCTGAGCGGCTATGATCTTTTCCAGCAAACTCGGCTCTAACTGCAGCTGCGCCAGCCGTATATCCCTGAATCGAACCCGGAGATCGATGCCCATTTCTTCTAGATCTTGTAGTAGTCTGCGGTTGATGGAAAGCGAGGCAAGATATTTCCGACTCAGAGCGTCCGCCACAACATTTCCCTTGCCCGGAGTGTAGTCGATCGTCAAGTCATAGTCTTTGATCAGTTCGAGCCAGCGCCTCTGTCGCAAGTTCAATTCCTTTTGAGTGAAGAGATACTTGAGGCTCTTGTGGTCGGTATAGATCGCGCACGCCACACCATATAGATAGTGACGCCACAATTTTAACGCGAACACAATCGCCGCTAACTCCAAGTCGTGCGTAGGATAGTTCTTCTCGTGCGGCTTCAACTGTCTGGAGGCGAAGGATATCACCTTGTTTCGCTGCATGAGCACACATCCCAAGCCCTGGCCTGAAGCATCGCTGAATATCTGAAAACCCTCTGGCCCATCCGGAAGTGCGAGTATGGGTGCCGAAATTAGTCGCTGCTTCAGCTCCTGGAATGAAGCTTCACAGTCATCCGACCACTCATACACGACTCCCTTTTGAGTGAGGCGAGTCAGTGGCGATGCAATCTTCGCGAAGTCTTTTACGAAGCGTCGATAGTATCCCGCCAAACCAAGAAAGCTTCGAATCTCACTAGCAGACGCAGGCCGCTTCCAATCAGCAACAGCTTCCACTTTCTTCGGGTCGACTGCAATGCCTTCGGATGAGATGATGTGACCAAGAAAGGATACGCTGCTTAGCCAAAATTCGCACTTACTCTGCTTCGCGTACAACTCATGTTCTCGAAGTGTCTGGAGCACGGCCCGTAGATGTTCTGCATGCTGTGCCCTGTCTTTCGAGTAGACGAGAATATCATCAATAAAGACTACCACAATTTATCAAGGAAGGGTCGAAATACCCGATTCATCAGATCCATGAAGGCGGCAGGAGCGTTTGTCAGGCCGAACGGCATCACCAGGAACTCGTAGTGGCCATACCGAGTGCGAAAGGCGGACTTTTGCACGTCGTCTGACTTGATCTTGAGTTGATGATAGCCTGAGCGGAGATCAATCTTTGAAAATACCGAGGCGCCTTGCAGTTGATCGAATAAGTCGTCTATGCAGGGCAATGGGTACTTGTTCCGGATGGTGGCCTTGTTCAGCTCTCGGTAATCGACGCACAGACGCATGGACCCATCTTTCTTCTTCACGAATAACACGGGCGCTCCCCACGGTGAAACACTAGGCCGAATAAACCCTTTATCGAGTAACTCTTGTAGCTGGACCTTGAGTTCCTTCAGCTCGGCGGGAGCCATTCTGTACGGGGCCTTAGAAATTGGTCGAGTATCGGGAAATGTATCGATGCTGAACTCGATTTCTCGATCGGGGGGCATGCCGGGTAGCTCGTCCGGAAACACATCGGGGAATTCTGCCACAACGTTGGTCTGACCCGCGTTTGCACCATCCTGTCGCATGTCTCGGACGGACGCCAAATAGCCTTCATACCCAGAATGCAGCATCCTCCGAGCAGAAATTGCCGAAATCAGCATACAGGTCGACGATGCCTCACCACACGAAAAGCAGAATTCAGGCACCCCTGGAATGCGGAAGGTGACCTTCTTTCTGGCGCAGTCTATGGTTGCGTTGCACGGCCCGAGCCAATCCATCCCCAGAATGATATCGAAGTCCTTCATATCTAGGACTATCACGTCAAGACCGATCTTTTGACCCCCGATACAGATAATCCCGTCGGCACAAGCTAAATTAGTGAGTATTGGTGTGCCCAAAGGTGTGCTTACGCTAAGGTCGAGGTCTAACGATATCATCGGAAATTTGTGCTCGGCGACAAAGTCCGCCGATATAAAACTATGTGAAGCACCTGAATCAAATAATACACGGGCAGGCACATTATTGAAACTAAGTATACCTGTCACGACCGTATCTGATGCAAGCACTTCATCTCGGGTCATGGCGTAGACGCGGCCCTGGGCATTGGGGCGACGGTCTTGGCCATTTTGCAGTACGGGTTGAGGTGCTCGAGGTACCGAAACTTGATTCCCTGGACGGTGCTGTGGATGCTGAGGCGCGTCTAAGTTGTTTCTTCTACGCTTCGGGCAATCTCCATGAAAGTGACCCCTTTTTCCGCAAATGAAACATCCGCCATTTTGAACTTCACAGTCGACGGCGAGATGTCCGTTCCGGTTGCATTTTGTGCAGTGAGGTCCCTGGTTCCGCGCCTGGTGTCCGCCCTGGGGCCCATTGTTCGGACGCTTGGTCGCGTTGTTTCCTCCCGCGTGGCTTGGGCGTTTGTGATTGTAGGTATGCACAGCGCCGGCAGCACCTGGAGGATATTGGCGTTCAAGGCGGAGGGCGTGGTTGAGAGACTCTCCCATCGTTTTGTATTGTGGAACGGACACATGGGCGTAGATGGATTGTCGTAGTCCCACTTCGAACCGTCGAGCACGACTTGCCAGGGAGGGCAGGAATTCTCCAGCAAACTTGGCCAACTTGTTAAACTCCGCCGTATACTGCCGCACCGTCATGTTTTCTTGCTTTAGCTGCAAGAATTCATTTTCCTTCTCTTGTCGAATGGCTATGGGGAGGTACTCGATCTCGAACGCCTCGCGGAAGGTGGCCCAAGAAATTGCCGTTGTCTCGTCGTCGCGTCTGATCGCTCGCTTTTGCACGGCCTACCAGTCGTGCGCGTTCGACCGGAGTAGAAGTTGAGCGCATGCGACTTTCTTAGACTCTTCAACGCCCAGCAGCTCGAACTTGTCTTCTAGTTCCTCTAACCAGTCAATCGCCAAGGACGGATCTTCCGTGCCGTTGAATGAAGTACGGCAACTCTTTGTGAATTTCGACACGTCGAAGTTGGAACTTCTCGGTGCTGCAGGTGTAAGCTCGGGTGCCTCCGGATCGACTTCACTTTGTCTGACCGCAGGCTCGGTGACGACAGGAGTTGTCGCTGAGTTGTTGTTGTTGTTGGCCACCACCGTCTGAACAATCTGCTGGAGCGTATCAAGCTGCTTCTGCTGCAACTTGAATTGTGCTTCGAATCGGGCCTCGAACTGAGTTTGACGTGCCTCCGCCTGCCGTCGATGTTGTTCATTCTGGCGTTGACTCTCCTCAGCTTGTCGTTGTTGCGATTCCAGCATGCGCAACATCCGCTCCATGGCATCGTTTGAGGGTCCGGGCCTCGAGCTACTCGAGCCGTTCGAAGCACCTTCTTCGTTCGCCGCCACGTTCACCGACGTGCCTTCTGGGATTTTGAAGGCAAAATATATTAGTCACCAAACTTATTACGGGCGCACTCGTATGGAACGACATATCTCATCGACACGAGACCAACGATTTTGAGACTAAAAACTCGACACTGGAGGCCAAGGACGTAAAGCCGTGCTCTGATACCATTATGTCACGCCCCGATTCGATAGAATCGATAGTCGTCCCCCGGGCGTGATGCCGTGCAAGCCTAAGTTGCGCTTGCACAAGGCGGTTCATAAGGTTATCCGAAACAACAGCATATATAAGAGTACGCAGAGAAATTGAACACATTCATTTAGAGAAGGAAACTTGCATTTTCATTGATAATAAGTATATTACAGACTCGATTACAAGAGAGGCCTCGCGGGCTTACAACCGACATCGATGAGATAGACATTCCATACATTTACATCCCTTTTTACAAACATCAAAATGACTCTCTAAGACCTGGGATCGGCGAGAGTCGGTGACTCATGATGCAGTTGGGTCGGAGTCTTCAAAATGTTGCAGAACTAGCCTTCGCTCTAGCAAGGCTTCAAAAGAAAGGAGCGTCGCCTTCAGTTCCTTAGCACGCTATCCTGGTCCCGAGTACCTGTTGAGAGCGAGGGTCAGCACTTTACACTTTGTGCTGGTGCGTGGCAATTCAAATCCCGTGCTCTCATTTGTTGAAGAATTCAAGTGAGCGTACATACAATTATTTAGTGAAGTTTCTAGCCATCCTACTCAATTCAAACTTGTAATTGAAGGCACAACGTATAATGACGATAGATCTTACCACCGGCAGTGCGTGCCGTCGTAACGTAAACTTACCATGTTCTTCCCTGTCATGTTGATAATAATGATACGTAATTGAGCGCGTTCGTGAAGGTCACTGGCATGACAAGCCATCCTGGACATATAGCTTGGTAGACAGAGGTCCTTCAGCGCGGGTAGCGAGCCCCGTTGAAAGCCACTGCCTACCGTGGCATGCATCCGGCATAGCTATCCGTGTTTCTTCCTAGGCCGGAACGGTCCCGTGGCCTCGGGATACCGTCCGAAGAAACAATCGCCCTTGTCGACAAGTTGTCCATGACCGTGCTAAGTTAATTTGTTATTTCAAGGCACATCTTATAGTATCGTTGCGACAGTTATTTAATCGATTCATCCTTTCCTTAGCACGGTTCTATATGATTTGATAATTGCAAGCACGAATATATTGTATGACAAACATCTGCATAGTTCGTGTTCGTGGAACGTCGTGTGACCGTTCACTAGAATATCATTCCTGTCATTGCATTACCTCTAGCATAGCACATGTCTAGTATTGATAATGTATTAGAGAAGAGGGTCGAGGGAAGAAGGGTCAGCCACTCACCTTAGTATTTACTTGAGGCGAGAAACTGGTTGGCCGCGCTAGACGTTGCCTACGCGATCACCTGAAATCGCACAAGCAACTGATTAGAACACTGTGTTATTCAAGAAATTCGATACGAATGCGAAGTTCGAAACGTAAGCCATAAAAACCATCGAAAACATTCACGAAAACGCATTCAGAAAACAAAGCCAAAACCAACGCAAGCGGCGTGAAAAGCAGAGCAACGGGAGGTCTCTCCCGACTCAGCCGCAGAGTCTATCCTTGAGGCGCAGCCCGCTGAATATGGGACTTGGTTCCGAAGAAGCCATTCCATAACGGGGAATGGATCTTAATTCAACCGTTCCCGTTCGATCGATTCGATCGATCCCGACCTATCGGTCCCGACCGAGTCGATAGCGACAGTGTTCCTTTCTCGCGCACCCCGTGGACGAACAACGGGGCACGATATAGGGACGGGGCACTACAGCTCCTCCCCCCGCCATCCCCCCTCGGCCCTACCACCCTCCGCCATCACCCATCCCGCCGCCCCACCCAGACCCTTCCTATATCTGCCACCCTCTCCCGTCGTCCCACTTATCGTCCCCGGAGCATCCTCCTCCATCCCCGTCTGTGCTCCGGCGATCCCCAGCCTCGGCGGTGGTGGACCGTCGGCCCCCCCTCGGGGGAGACGAATCGGCCGCCCCAGACTCTCCAGCTGCTCCCCTCCGGTGCGACCATCGACGGTTCAGGATTTGAATTTTAAAATTCAAACTTCCCGCTTCCGGCTCACCATATCTGGCCGGGGGTTGCGCCCTTATGCGACCGCGCGCCCTATGGCGCTTATGTTCATCCCAATTTGGGCGCATACGTCGCCCAGTCCCCTGCGAGCGCATACCCCAGTTTGGGTGTTTCCGCTCCCTATGCGGCAGGTGCATGGCCGACCCATTCCTCCCCGGGCGCATAGCCCTCACCCTGGAGGGGCGCATGGCCCCCTCCGACTGATGTTGGCACATGGCTGCTCCATCTTGCTGGCGCATATCAGTCCGCCTATACGGGCGCATGGCCCTCCGAGTCCCCATGTGTTGGATCAGGGCTTCCACCAGCCCGTTTTGGCGACTGGACCCACCTCCCTCCTGCTTCTCCGATGGGCGCATGCCAGCTCCCCCCGGCGGGCGCATGGCCCATCCATACCCCCGCGGCCGGTTCGTCGCCGCACCCCTCTACGTGGGGCTCTCGGCCCCCTCTTCCTGCTGGCTCGGGTTGTCCCCCTTCTGGGGAGTCGGGTCCCGCGGTCGCCCCTTGCGGCGACGCCCTTTCCGGCTCGAGTCCTCTCCCTTCCTCGGATCGGGCTATTCCGGCTGACCCTCTGGCTACTTGTCCCATTCTTGGGGAGCACCAGCCCCTTCCCGTTGTCGCTCCTCCGGCCAACCGTCCGCCTCCTTCTTCTCCTGTAACACCCTATTTTCTGAATTGGGGTATTTTTGAAAATTTATTATTTTTATTATTTATTAGTGGTATTTTAGTCATGGTATGATTTTCTGGTGATTTTAGTTAAGTTAAACCATTTCTAAAGTCATGCTAAGTCATGACTTATGACCTTGTGATTTTGTTAGTATAAACTTAGTGTAAACCCTAGTTTTTCTTAACCTATAAGTTGCCATGACCATGAGAGCCTAGCCATAGGCTTAGAACACCAAATTAGTAATTTTTAGCCTAAAGGGTATTTTGGTAATTTTCTAGGAATTATTTGGAATTATTTGGATTATCTGATTTATTATTATTTAATTAGTTGATTAGTGTCATGTTAGCTTCTAACCTAGTTTAGCACTAATCTAGAGGTTAGTTACTAACCTAGAATGATAAGGGGATAGATATTAGTCATAGGATAAAGTGAGATAAATATCTAGTTTACCTTTATTTGATATTTTGCTTAAACCATGCAAAATATCAAGCCTTTACCATGAAAGTCCTTGCCTTAACCTAGAAGCAAGCCTAGGACACCCCCCCTTGCTATGGCCGGCCAAGGACCCCCCTTGGCAGCCCACCATCCTATATTAACCCCATTGCTTTCATTCATGGCCATTTACATGAAATTAAACCTAGAAAAATCCTATTTCTTCAAACCTACACAACTTGATCAATTTTGATCTAAATCACCTCTAGTTTCTTGCATTGGACTCCCCTACACTAGAGAGTACTAGTTAGGGCCTGCTATCAAGGAAATTGAAGGGCTTTGGGCATCACCAAGTAGAAGAACACACACCCCTACTTGGGTGTTTTCTTGATTTTTCACCAAATAGGTAAATGTCCATAAACCATGTTAATTTTGTGTTTTCTCTTCATATTTGCATGCATCTAGGTACTAGGGTACTATAGGACAAATTTGGTGAAGGTTTGAGTTGATTTGGTGTCCGTATCGGACACGTATCCTAGACTAGGAAACTGTGTTTGTTGAAATGCCACAAAGAACTGGTTTTTATTAAAATGTGAAACAAAATATGTTTTTGGGTAGCCCTAGACACCTAGGTCACAACCCCACTGGACTGAACACAAAATTGGGTCGTATTCGTGTCCAAATCGGACACGAACCCACTGTACGAGGCCCTCGTGCAGTGCCCTGCTACCACCCCCTTAGTTCTCACTGTACAGACCACTAGGACACACCAAAATTGGTGGACACGAGGGGACAGTGTCTGTGCACATGCCCCCAAAATTTTAGGACACCTCGTGTCGTATCGAGGACACGAGGACACGTGCACTGGTCGTACACTGTCGTACACGCGCACAGTCCAGTCGAAAGTTCGACTTGGACACGGCCTTCGTATCGCATGGACACGAGTCGAGGACACCTCGTGTTTGCACGAGTGTGTAGCCCTATACCTGGGCTACACGTGGACATGACCACGAGGCCCCACGTGGCTCGTGTCGTGTCCACGAGGCGCGTGACTCACTGTACGACGCAGTGCCAAACGCGTGCATCAGTCGTGTTTTTACGACTGATACGGCTCTCGTATCGACACTGTGAGACACATGGACACAGTGCAGGGTGTTGGACACGTGCCCAACCCCTAGGCGCACCTTCGTGCACGAGCACGAGACACGGGTGCAAGTGTGTCGTGTCCTAGAGTTAAGTGCACACGTGCACGACACTGCGTGTGTGTGCGTATCTTGATTTACCCGATTGGGTTTTTGGGCGGTTGGATACGTTGTGTCGTGTCGTGGTGGACTCCTAGGGACACTAGACACTAGAGGACACCTAGGGGCTCAGTTACCAACCAATAGGATCGAGCCTTAGCTCGGTTTAGGGCGTGTAACTCGAATTACCTAGTTTTCGAGTGCACAGTGTCAGTTTCCTGTTTTTGGGTTATTTCCAGTTTTTGTATTTCGAATTTCAAACCCAATTTTGTTATGTTTTATCCATGTATTAGGGTGTTTTAGTATTTGAATACGTAGTATATACGTATGTGTGAGTGTGGGTGAGATTTGAGGGAAAATGGTTGTGTATTTAGGTAGTTGTATGTATATACATATCTATGTATATATATGTACTGTGTATGTGTGTGTTTGGGGGCTGGATTCCAGTTCCAGAAATTCTGGAACCACTTCCCTCCCCTTCTTGTGTACTCTCTTCCCCTGTCACGCCCCAGTCCCAAAATATGTGGGACCAAGCCACGTGGCATTGGCCAGCTACGTATTCAACCAGACTCTAGTCCGACTAGAATACGTATAAGCTGTTCGAAATGGTGTAACTAACACAACATCAACTCTATATCTCAATCCAAGTAACAGAAAACATAAGAAAGGAAAATATGAATACTAGTCTGCAGCCCAATAATCATACTTGCCCGAATGGACTCGAAAGAGTAACATGAGTCTATAAACACTAGGCTACTAGGCAGATACAAATAACAGTAAATGAAATATATAACTCCGAAAGAATGAATACCTGTAATAGAATGGATGTCATCAACAATCCAGCAAGCAGCTCAACAGAACCTACTCAGCTAACCTGGAAGGAAACCAGGTCCTCAGAGGGACGCAACAAGGTACATAATATACAGGCCAAAAGTACGACAGTAAAGGGTGATATGATAAAAATAAAATAAGACAGAAATAAAGTGGGTGAACTACCGTAACCAACTAGTATGAATGCAATTTAAGAAACATCACTCGAACACGCGGGCTGTCACGGGTAATCCAGAGTTCTGATACGGAACTCCGGTAACTATGAGAATCCGCAATTCCGATAAGGAACTGTGGTAACTATGAAATATCCGCAGCTCTGGTAATGAGGCAGCGGTAACTCTGTGGGAAAGTAGCCCAAGCGCACGGTGTATGTTTCTCCCCGCCCATGTGACTTCACGAATCGTGTCTACGAGTCGCTCGGTCAGACCTCTAGCTAGTACAACGAGTCATAAATAGAATAGTAACAGTGCACGCAATATCAATGCCATCGTCCTAGAACCAACTCGAATTTTCGTACATCAAGATGTAAACAAGTACGAAAATCCGTCAATGATGTAGTGTCACATGAATATGTCCTAGGGTCAGAGTGTAACCCACAACGAATTGTCGCGGTATCGCAAATGTAAATGTCTAGGTTCGATACCCGATGACGCTAACGGCCATCGGCACCCGAATGTGATTCGGACGCGAAGTATCGAATGCGGCCCTAGGTATTGCAATTATAAACTCATAAATAAATATTTAAGAATTTTAAATAATGTAACTGAAGTACAAAAATGGCAAGGTACACTTGCCTGTCTCCGGGTGCTGATGAGTAGGAAAGGCTGCTCCAAATGTCCACGCCGAAGAGTCAGAAGTGGCAAGTGGACCTATAGAAATATTTAACTAATTAATTATCAAGTAAAATATTTTATCTATTAAATGATATTTTTATCACTTATATAAAAATAAGTAACTTGGATTTTGGATTTAATTTAAATAATATAGTTGGGTCATAGGCCTAAGCCATAAGGATGGCAAAAAGAATCATTTAGTTATGGGCAAGGAAAATATTAATTTGGTTGTAACAATTTAAAATATATACACAACCAACTTGTGTTTTAACACCAAAAAAAAAAACTATTGAACCCCAAAACTAGGAATTGAACCCACAACCTCTTCTATAGAAGCCTCCCTACGCAACCAGTAGGCTAATGATCTTTATTGATGTTCTATGGGTAAACAAATTGATGTACCATTCTGTTTGTCAAGGCCAACACAAAATTTAAAGAAAACACAACCAAAATGCACCTTTCTTATACAAACACAGGATTTGAACCAAAGCCCTCTAATCCGCCAACCTAATAATTAACCAAGTGGGCTGCTGCTCCATGTTGTTGGGATGCTTCTCTACATCTTATTCATAACAAAACTTCCATATTCTATATGCTCTTTTCTTTTTCTTTGCTCTCTCCTTCTCATTTATTATAATATAATTTTGTTTATTCTCTTTTCTGCTACTATAATAGTATGGTACGTAACAGACTAATATATATCATTTCCTTTACTTCCGACTTCCTTTCCCCCTCAAGCACAATTAAACTCCTGCACTCCCTTCTCAAAATCTGCTAATACATCTTCTTTGTAGTCTAACCTATATAAAACCGACCACATTCTCTACTCACACCTTAAAGAGTAACAAGTGCCAAAAAAATTTGCTTCCATTCTACTCTACCTACCATGGGTATCACATTTTTTTTTACACTGAATGAACATGGATTGGATGACATCACCAACTTGCCCTTCCCATTACAGCAACTACATTCCTCCACACATATATATAGTTTTCTATTCATTCAAACACATCCAACATGAATTTATTGGCATAAATACTTACTCACGCTGTATAAACGAAGGAAGGGATGGACCAGAGCATTTGAAGGAACTCACCAAGGTAGATCGGCTGACGGTAAGGGAAGTCGCCGAGGTCGAGGCCCGCCGTGCCGCAGAATGTTGAATGCCGGCGAAAGGAAAAAAGCCGCCCTCGCTTGCGCTCCTGGTCTGATCGCGCGGAGGGTTGGCGAGCTCACTCCGGTGCCGGAGCGCTTTGTCGTCGGTGCCAGGGAACGCACGTGGAGAAGGAAGAAAAGAAGCGTGTGTGAATGGATGGCGGCTAAGTTATGCTCCTGGGAGGAGAGAATGGAGAAAGGAGTATAAATAGAATAGAAGTTTAGGGTTTTAGAACGATTTTCAAAGGATAGAAGGTCGGCCCATTGGCGTGAGCTAGTCTGGCTTGGTCTGCTCTAGTAGGGAAAAGTAACATTTTATTTGTTTAAGCCCACACCCAATACATTATTGCCATACATCATAATTATTATATATATTACAACACCAAAAATATTCTAACATTATAATTAATAATAATAATAATAATAATAATAATAAAAGTATACCAATGCAAATTATAATTTTGGTAGAGTCAGTGATTAAATGAGCTATAACTATAAACATATCAATTGTAATAAATTTATATACTTTAAGTTAATAAACAAAAAAAATATTTAAAAATAATAATAGCTTGAAAATGGGGGGCTCACATTCTCTCCCCCTTAAAGAATTTCGTCCCCGAAATTAAAAAAAATGGCACGATTAGGAAAACAAATGAGATTCCAATAAATTTAAGGATTGAATGCAGTACGTAATTTCGTACCTCGAAATTAAAATGATGGCCCGATTAGAAGAAAACAAGATTTAAGGAATATTACGATATTCAAATAATAGTATGTAAATTTATACCTCCATCCTCGAACAAGTGAGGAAAACGCTCCCGAATAGAGTCCTCGCGCTCCCAAGTTGACTCGCCCGGAGAATGATGCTTCCAAGCAACTCGGACGAGTCGAATCGTCTGCCCTCTCAAAACTTTCTCGCTGCGATCGAGAATCGCAACAGGCTGCTCCACATATGACAAGCTCGGCCCAACTGAAATCTCTGAATGGTCCAGCACGTGACTAGGGTCTGCCACGTATCTTCTCAACTGCGATACATGAAAAACGTCGTGCACACCCTCAAGTGATGGGGGTAATGCTAGACGATAAGCCACCTCACCAACTCGCTCCAGAATATCGAAGGGCCCGATGTACCTCGGACTCAACTTGCATCTACTGCCAAATCTGATAGTCCCCCGAGTCGGTGATATCCTCAAAAACACGTGGTCGCCCTCCTTGAACTCCAAGGGTCGACGATGCGCATCAGCCCAGTGCTTCTGTCTATCCTGTGGCTCTGAGGTGACTCTGAATCTGCTTCACCTTTTCCACTGTCTGTGTCACCAACTCTAGACCAAGTATCTGACGTTCTCCGACGTCACTCCAACAAACTGGAGACCTGCACTTCCTGCCGTAAAGTGCCTCGAAGGATGCCATCTGTATGCTCGCCTGGTAACTGTTGTTGTAGGAGAATTTGAACAAATGTAGGTGATCCTCCCAAGATCCTCCAAAGTCTAACATGCATGCCCTCAGCATATCCTCGAGTATCTGGATCGTACGCTCTGATTGTCCGTCAGTCTGTGGATGATAAGCGGTGCTAAATTTGAGGCGAGTCCCCAAACTATCCTGCATGCTCCTCCAAAAATGTGAAGTGAATATGGAATCTCGTTCCGACACGATACTCACTGGTACTCCGTGCTAACGTACTATCTGTCGCATGTATAAATCGACAATGATCTCCGTCGATTGCCCAACTCTGAAGGGCAAGAAATGTGCTGACTTGGTGAGTCGATCCACGATGACCCAAACTGCATCCTTCCCGCTGGGGCTCCTCGGGAATCCAGTGACGAAGTCCATCGTGATGTGTTCCCACTTCCACTCAGGAATGGGAAGCGGCTGCAATAGTCCTGCAGACCTCTGGTGCTCGGCCTTGACCTGTTGACAGACCAAGCATCTCGCTACAAATCGAGTGATCTCTCTCTTCATTCCATGCCACCAGTAATGCTGACGCAAATCTCTGTACATCTTCGTACCTCCAGGATGAATAGAATATATCGAGCAATGCGCCTCTGCCATCAACTCTTGGCATAGCTCTCCACTCGGAATGCATAGGCGATCTCCACACCTTAACGTTCCGTCCTCGTGAATCCGTAATCCTGTCTGCTCGTCGGCCTCGGTCCTCTTCCGGAGTCTCCTGAATCTCGCATCTATAGGTAGTGCGGCCTTGATCCTCTCAGCCAAAGATGACTGTACTCCAAGTGTAGATAACTGTCCATCCATACCTGGCAATACGACCTCAATCCCCAACTCTTGGAGATTCTCCAATAAATGACGCTGAGTCGTCAAAAAGTATGCTGTAGGTTTCCTGCTCAAAGCATCCGCCACGACATTCGCCTTTCCCGGATGGTACTGCAACTCGATCTCAAAGTCTTTCATCAGCTCTAGCCAACATCTTTGCCTTATGTTCAGCTCCTTCTGCGTGAAGACGTACTTCAGGCTCTTGTGATCAGTAATTATCTCTATCCGCTCTCCATAAAGGTAGTGCCTCCATAGCTTTAGTGCAAAAATCACTGCAGCTAGCTCCAAATCGTGTGTCGGGTAGTTCTTCTCGTGGATCCTCAACTGTCTCGATAAGTAGGCCGCAACCTTTCCATGCTGTATTAGTACACATCCCAATCCGCTCCCGGATGCATCGCTGTACACCACAATTCCTCCAGATCCTGAAGGCAATGTCAAGATAGGTGCTGACGTCAGACGCTTCTTTAGCTCATCAAATGCAGTCTGACACTCCTCTGTCCAGATGAACTCCTGATCCTTACGTGTCAAACGCGTCATAGGCTCAGCAATTCTCAAAAAGTTTTCTACGAACCTCAGTTAGTATCTGGCCAGTCCAAAAAAACTCCTGACCTCCGTGGCTGATGTCGGTGCTGGCCAAGTCTTCACTGCTTCAATCTGGATCCACCGCTAATCCATCTCCCGTAATGATATGCCCAAGGAAGGATACCTCGTTCATACAGAACTCACACTTACTGAGCTTGGCATATAGTCTTTCTTTCCTCAAGGTCTCTAACACGATCCTGAGATGCTTCTCATACTCCTCGTGGCTCTTAGAGTACACCAAAATGTCGTCGATGAACACCACCACGAACTTATCCAAGTATTGGTAGAACACCTTATTCATCAGACTTATGAACACTGCTGGCACATTTGTTAAACCAAACGGCATCACAAGGTACTCATAGTGTCCGTACTTCGTCCGAAAGGCCGTCTTCGGAATGTCCTCCTTCCACACTTTGATCTGGTGATAGCCTGACCTGAGGTCAATCTTCGAAAACACACATGCATCGCTCAAATGATCAAATAATAATCTATACATGGCAGAGAATACTTGTTCTTCGTAGTCACTGCATTCAATCATTATAAATAATACACAACATATCAATCCTTCCTCATTCGACATGAACAAGTTCGAAGATTTCCATGGTAAAACATTCAGCCTGATAAAACCTTGGTTCTCTATCTCTGTTATCTGGAGCTTCAGTTCATACAAACTGATCATGCTCCTACTCCCTCTTAAACCTGGTCATCCCTTTCCTAGTTCTTCTAAGATATCATCATGAACAACCCAAATCCTAGCATCCCTTCTATATCTGACATGTTCTATGTCTATGGTTCCCAAGTTTATAATTCAACTCTCTCATATGTTTTTCTCCAACATCTGTTTAAGCCTCAAGTTAACCATCTATCTCTCTTGATCTTGTAGCTCTTCCCTATATCTTGTGTTTATCGTATTTTCTCATGTTAAGCTTAGCTATAGGTTCAAAGTCCTATATAGATTCTCTCGTACTTAATTTACAAATAATAGCTTGTTTGCACCTTACATTATTACTCCCTTGTCATGATTTCTTTCTTTGTCACATACTTAATCTACTCTCAAATGATCCCTTAAACTTTTATCGGCATTCTTAATCCTTAATCTATTTCTACTTAGTCCCTCAATCTGTTATCCTTTAAATACTGCTATCCATCATTATTTTATATTCTCTTATTACAACAGTAATCCAATGTTATCTTGTAAATGTTCATACTCAGTAACGGTTTCAAAAACTCATCTTAGGTATAGGTCACCCACTATTTCGTCCAGGTTAATCCTCTACCTAATCCTTATCTTTAACCAATGCCATACATCGATTCTTATTTCCTTAATTTCTATCAGTGATACTCTGTGTTATCCAAATATGAAAATTGGTATCATCCATACATGAGTTTACTTGAAATTCTAATATTAGAAAACTTTCTCCAAGGAAAGAGTCTCAAGTTTCCATATTCTTAAGTCCTTGTCACACTTACTCATACTACCATGGACTGTAGCTAACCCTAACAACTAACTTTGCTTTACCATAGATCATCACACATTACTTTAACTTTTATCATTCAATAAATCCTCCTAACCACCAATACTTCCAGATCACTTCTAACTCATGTAAATGGATAGATTTTATCTCATTCTAGGCTCATGTTATTGGGTGCAAGTCTTACTCAAACCTTAGACCATCGGTTCTTTCTAGCTCAGCATCTAGAAAACTATCTACTCTAACCCTTCTTAACATGGATAACTATCTTCTTACAAAATATTCAATCAAGTGCTCCTTCTTTGTCTTGGCGAGGATATACATCCGGGGATAATTACCACGCACGAATGTCCGTCTCTCCGAAATAGTAGGAGAAGACGAGAAATAAAAATAGCAATATCAAGGGAGGATGAACGAATTCAATTATGAAGTTCAAGGAGGATAATCAAACACAAGGAAAGTTTTCAAATCAGCTGTGGATTGAGATCCTATTAAATCTTAATCTTAACTGCAGGCTCGCTCAGTACAATAATGTAACTGAAACGACAAATCGAGACCTGCATGGGCCACCACAAAAACTATGTCACGCCCCAGTCCCAAAATATGTGGGACCGAGCCACGTGGCATTGGCCAGCTACGTATTCAACCAGACTCTAGTCCGACTAGAATACGTATAAGCTGTTCGAAATGGTGTAACTAACACAACATCAACTCTATATCTCAATCCAAGTAACAGAAAACATAAGAAAGGAAAATATGAATACTAGTCTACAGCCCAATAATCATACTTGCCCGAATGGACTCGAAAGAGTAACATGAGTCTATAAACACTAGGCTACTAGGCAGATACAAATAACAGTAAATGAAATATATAACTCCGAAAGAATGAATACCTGTAATGGAATGGATGTCATCAACAATCCAGCAAGCAGCTCAACAGAACCTACTCAGCTAACCTGGAAGGAAACCAGGTCCTCAGAGGGACGCAACAAGGTACATAATATACAGGCCAAAAGTACGACAGTAAAGGGTGATATGATAAAAATAAAATAAGACAGAAATAAAGTGGGTGAACTACCGTAACCAACTAGTATGAATGCAATTTAAGAAACATCACTCGAACACGCGGGCTGTCACGGGTAATCCAGAGTTCTGATACGGAACTCCGGTAACTATGAGAATCCGCAATTCCGATAAGGAACTGTGGTAACTATGAAATATCCGCAGCTCTGGTAATGAGGCAGCGGTAACTCTGTGGGAAAGTAGCCCAAGCGCACGGTGTATGTTTCTCCCCGCCCATGTGACTTCACGAATCGTGTCTACGAGTCGCTCGGTCAGACCTCTAGCTAGTACAACGAGTCATAAATAGAATAGTAACAGTGCACGCAATATCAATGCCATCGTCCTAGAACCAACTCGAATTTTCGTACATCAAGATGTAAACAAGTACGAAAATCCGTCAATGATGTAGTGTCACATGAATATGTCCTAGGGTCAGAGTGTAACCCACAACGAATTATCGCGGTATCGCAAATGTAAATGTCTAGGTTCGATACCCGATGACGCTAACGGCCATCGGCACCCGAATGTGATTCGGACGCGAAGTATCGAATGCGGCCCTAGGTATTGCAATTATAAACTCATAAATAAATATTTAAGAATTTTAAATAACGTAACTGAAGTACAAAAATGGCAAGGTACACTTGCCTGTCTCCGGGTGCTGATGAGTAGGAAAGGCTGCTCCAAATGTCCACGCCGAAGAGTCAGAAGTGGCAAGTGGACCTATAGAAATATTTAACTAATTAATTATCAAGTAAAATATTTTATCTATTAAATGATATTTTTATCACTTATATAAAAATAAGTAACTTGGATTTTGGATTTAATTTAAATAATATAGTTGGGTCATAGGCCTAAGCCATAAGGATGGCAAAAAGAATCATTTAGTTATGGGCAAGGAAAATATTAATTTGGTTGTAACAATTTAAAATATATACACAACCAACTTGAGTTTTAACACCAAAAAAAAAAACTATAGAACCCCAAAACTAGGAATTGAACCCACAACCTCTTCTATAGAAGCCTCCCTACGCAACCAGTAGGCTAATGATCTTTATTGATGTTCTATGGGTAAACAAATTGATGTACCATTCTGTTTGTCAAGGCCAACACAAAATTTAAAGAAAACACAACCAAAATGCACCTTTCTTATACAAACACAGGATTCGAACCAAAGCCCTCTAATCCGCCAACCTAATAATTAACCAAGTGGGCTGCTGCTCCATGTTGTTGGGATGCTTCTCTACATCTTATTCATAACAAAACTTCCATATTCTATATGCTCTTTTCTTTTTCTTTGCTCTCTCCTTCTCATTTATTATAATATAATTTTGTTTATTCTCTTTTCTGCTACTATAATAGTATGGTACGTAACAGACTAATATATATCATTTTCTTTACTTCCGACTTCCTTTCCCCCTCAAGCACAATTAAACTCGTGCACTCCCTTCTCAAAATCTGCTAATACATCTTCTTTGTAGTCTAACCTATATAAAACCGACCACATTCTCTACTCACACCTTAAAGAGTAACAAGTGCAAAAAAAATTTGCTTCCATTCTACTCTACCTACCATGGGTATCACATTTTTTTTTTTACACTGAATGAACATGGATTGGATGACATCACCAACTTGCCCTTCCCATTACAGCAACTACATTCCTCCACACATATATATAGTTTTCTATTCATTCAAACACATCCAACATGAATTTATTGGCATAAATACTTACTCACGCTGTATAAACGAAGGAAGGGATGGACCAGAGCATTTGGAGGAACTCACCAAGGTAGATCGGCTGACGGTAAGGGAAGTCGCCGAGGTCGAGGCCCGCCGTGCCGCAGAATGTTGAATACCGGCGAAAGGAAGAAAGCCGCCCTCGCTTGCGCTCCTGGTCTGATCGTGCGGAGGGTTGGCGAGCTCACTCCGGTGCCGGAGCGCTTTGTCGTCGGTGCCAGGGAACGCACGTGGAGAAGGAAGAAAAGAAGCGTGTGTGAATGGATGGCGGCTAAGTTATGCTCCTGGGAGGAGAGAATGGAGAAAGGAGTATAAATAGAATAGAAGTTTAGGGTTTTAGAACGATTTTCAAAGGATAGAGGGTCGGCCCATTGGCGTGAGCTAGTCTGGCTTGGTCTGCTCTAGTAGGGAAAAGTAACATTTTATTTGTTTAAGCCCACACCC
Source organism: Iris pallida (assembly GCA_029216955.1). Taxonomy (NCBI): domain Eukaryota; kingdom Viridiplantae; phylum Streptophyta; class Magnoliopsida; order Asparagales; family Iridaceae; genus Iris; species Iris pallida. The sequence goes on along the minus strand of JANAVB010036798.1, from coordinate 22,327 downwards.
AATACATTATTGCCATACATCATAATTATTATATATATTACAACACCAAAAATATTCTAACATTATAATTAATAATAATAATAATAATAATAATAAAAGTATACCAATGCAAATTATAATTTTGGTAGAGTCAGTGATTAAATGAGCTATAACTATAAACATATCAATTGTAATAAATTTATATACTTTAAGTTAATAAACAAAAAAAATATTTAAAAATAATAATAGCTTGAAAATGGGGGGCTCACATCCCCTCTCTCTTAGTGTCCATCTCTCTCTCACTCTAACCCTCTCTCTTTCACTCTCTCTCTCTCATTGTCCCTCTCTCTTTCATTCTCTCTTCCCTCTCTCTCTATATATGTAATATATAAATAGGTTTATATATATAAATATATATGTGTATATATATGATATATATATATTTGTATTAGTTCTCATGTAGTAATATTATATATATATGTATGTGGGTTTGTATTATAAATAGTATTCCTATTTTGACATATGGGTAGTAGGTAGATAGAGTCTATATATATATATATATATATATATATATATATATATATATATATATATATATATATATATATATGTATAACTACTAGGTATAGGTTCTATGAAACCCCATGACTATGGCCTATGGCCAAGATTATTAGCCTATGGCTTGAGGGTTAGCCCTAATGGCCCAAAACCCAACTTGTTAACCTTTGTTGACTAAAGGTTGACCAAAGTCAACCTTAGGTCAAAAGTGACCTAGTTAACCTAGAAATGACTAGGAATGACCTAAAATAACTAGCTTGACTAGTGTTGACCTAGCTTTGACTATTTGACTTAGAATTGACCATTGTTGACCATGGTTGACTAAAGTCAACTATTGGTCAAACCATGACCTAATTGACCTAATAAATGACTAGCTCAACTAGTCAGACCATGTTTGACCTAATTACCTTACTGACTGGTCTTTGTTTGACCAATACCTTAGTTGGTCTAAGTTTGACCTAGACTTGATCCAGATTGATCATGTTGACTAGTAATTGACTTGTTTGACCTTGTTTGACCTTATTGACTTAGTTTGACTTCCTGTGACCTAGTTTGACTATTAGAGTTGACCAAGAGTTGACTTTTGACCAGATTGACCTAGAATTATGTAGTATGCATTGTATACTTTATTTTTACCATTGTGGATACATTGTGACTTGTATTGCTCTGATTAGGAGCCATACACCTTTCCTCAGATAGTATATCTTCTTCAGACATTCAGTTATCAGGCGAGTACATTCTCTGACCGTTTCATATTTGCCAGGATTTATATTCTTGCTCTAGATTACTTTACTTGATGCTGACACGATTGTTATCATGGATTGGTACTATATGGATCTTTTTATGAGATGTTATCCCCCTCGGGAGCATCAAATACAGCATGTTTGTGCTTTTCATGAATCATCATGTATCTCTATGCTTTCATAGATTCACGAATCGCTTGTGACTCATATACTCTCATGCTCACAGAGCCTCTCATGAATCTCCCATTTATGGGCTTATCACGAATCTTAACATAACTTGAACGGATCCTTGTGTATTGATTGGGGATGGAGGAGAAAAAATAGTCATGTGGATATTACCCCAGTAGCTGTAGTCATGAATCACTCCTAGCTGTAGTCATGAATCTTCTATGCTATTTCACATGTCTATATTTTACTTTGACTCACTAGACACTGCTAGTTCTCTATTATAGTAGATATTTCATTACAGTTATCTCTTTTGCTACATGTATCTTCTTTCAGCGTTTCCTGTATTTTACTCTATTGCATGCTTTATATTTCCTATCATATTATGCACTGCGTGAGATGTATTGTGCTCGTTCCTGTCCTGATTGGACCTGTTAAAAATATTACAGAGGATGAGGAGGAGGCCCTGGTGTCTACCTATTATGGAGCAGGACTAGATGATACTTATGTTGTGGACCCTCAGCAGGATCCACCTGCAGCTGAGGATGTTGTTCCAGTAGTCTAGACCAGTTTAGTCTAGGCAGTCTTTCTATATTATCATTTTGTCTCACATTCTGAGTTGTATTTTGAGGATATGGAGATGTATAGACTCGTAGACTTATTGTATTATGAGTTGACATTCTGATGTTATGTTATCCTAGACACTTGGACTTATTTCATCTATTCTACTGTTCTCTTTGAGTTACTGTCTATCTATCTATCTTTCATTCTTCTACCTAGATGTGATTGAGATTATTTTCTGTTTGTCACCTCCATTCGGAGAGTATAAACTGTAGAGGTACTTTATATTGTTAGATGATTGACCTAGGACAGCGTTCTACCGCCGACACTGCGGCGTAGGCTGGACGTACCCACTTCTCGTGCCCTTACTCTAGGGTACGGGTCGTGACACATTTTTAGTGGTGTCCCATGCAGGTCCTGTTTATGTAGTGGTATTCGAACTAGAGTATCACTACAGCCTGTGATAGGATTTAAGGAATAGGCTTAGAGAGAGTGGATACTCAATCACAATTAGGAAATTTTCATGGATTTGAATCTACTGACTATTGTTCAAATCTGTATAATCTATTTCATATTGTCCTTTGATACTATCATCCTTGTACCGTTATTGACTTTCTTATTGATCTGTCTTCAGGATGGTGGAGACACGATCACAGCGTCTCGGTCCAGGTGACACCACTGAGAGGTCTGCCACCTCTCGTCCAGCTTACCAGGACCCGGGGACTGCAGCTCCCCTTACTCCAGCTTATGTGGGAGCTTCTGCCACATTTGGGGGTGCACCTCTACTTATTCGGGGGACCATCCCAGCTACCCCAGACATGCCTCCCCCGCAGTTTCGTCAGCCTCAGTTCCAGCAGCACCAGCAGCACCAGCAGTACCAGCAGGAGTACCAGCAGCAGATGCCATCTGGATTTGTGGATGCTGCACAGATGTTTACATATTTACAGCAGTTCCTAGAGTCACAGCAGACCCAGCAGCAGCGTCAGACGACGGCATTTACCAGAGGCATTGATGAGGTCCATCAGCTAGCTAGAGTGACGATGGAGAGGTTGGCAGTCCAGCCACAGGGAGGATCAGGACAGCCACGACAGCAGAGGATTCCGGGCATACAGGACTTCAAGAAGATGAACCCCAGGGACTTCTTGGGGACAGAGGGGATTCTTTATGCTGATGACTGGATTGAGCACATTGAGGAGATCTTTCGACTGGCGGAGATACCAGCCGGACTACAGATAGAGGCAGCAGCCAGCCAGATGCAGGATCTTGCCCGTACCTGGTATCAGACGGACCCGAGAGTAGGCACTCCAGGGCAGACATGGAGAGTTTTCAAGGAGCTCTTCAAGGGAAAGTTTTTCCCGGATCAGGCAGTCGGTGCTTTGGAGACCCAGTTCGAGAACCTGGTTCAGGGGAACCAGACTGTAGAGGAGTACTCCGGTGAGTTTTGCCGGTTGAGCAGATTCGTGGAGGGCCTTAGCGAGACAGCGAAGGCGAGGAGGTTCAGGAAAGGCTTGGTCAAGGAGGTCAAGTCCTTGACCAAGAGTGACAGGAATGCCACCTTTGAGGAGATCCTAGCAGGAGCGATGGCAGCTGAGGATGATCTTGAGCTGAAGCTCAAGAGGGGCCGTGATACACAGGGAGCAGGCAGCAGTGGAGGTCAGGCCAAGAGGCCTCACTATCAGCACCAGCAGAGGCAGCCACAGCAGTATCAGCAGCCGAGGCAGCAGCAGCAGGCCCCGAGACAGCAGACTACCAGTTGTCCCTACTGTAAGAAATCGGGACATGGATGGGGAGAGTGCAGGAAGAGGTTGGGCTCGTGCCTACTATGTGGGGCAGCAGACCACCAGCTGAGGAAGTGTTCCCAGTTCACAGGCAGAGTAGCACAGGGAGCAGCACCAGGAGCAGGAGCCAAGGCTCCGGTAGGACAGCAACAGAAAGGACCGTTACAGCCACAGCAGCAGAGATTTTTGCAGTTTCAGCAGCAGGCTAGAAGAGGTCAGCAGGGGCGTGCTTACGCCATGACAGTTGAGGATGCTCAGGCAGTTGGCGATGTGCTTGCAGGTTCTGTTCTTCTAAATTCCATTCCCACTTTGCTTCATTATATCTATCTTAAAATCCAATTCCATCTGCTCCTACCTGTTCTTTATTAGTGATCAGTTTTGACCTGTTAGTTCTTTTGATTTTGTCGATTGTTGTTGTTTCTTCATCTCTTACTTAGGAGTAGGAGTAGGAGTAGGAGTAGTTTAGTTGTTAATAAAATTCTTGACTAAACTTTTTTTGTCAAGAATTTTTCCCTTAAATAAATTAGTGTATATATGTTATGCCTTTTGATAGAGTAGCTCTGACCATAGAATGGTAACCCTTTTAGCCCTGTGATTTATTGTTCCTTATCTTCCTAGTCTATACCTATGACCAGGACTGTCCCACCTAACCTGTCCTTTACACTACTATTTCATCATGATTTTTGGTTCAATTTAGGCCATAGACTTTTCCCACTCTGAATTATGATCATCGTAGACACATTACCGTGACTTTTAAATTTGGAGCACAAGACTAGTTGTTTTCTCAAAACTGACTTCACATACATGACCTAGACATGACATACTACACCCATGACCTTAGTGTCCCACTCAGGCATACCATCGTGTGCTTCATTTGCTTAGTACGATTTCCTTACCCGAGACTCCATCCTGATTTACCCCATGGAGTTACTTTTGGCTTCGATTTGAATTCAGGACACCTTATGACCTGAAACTGCCAGCCAATTTTTGGACATGACCCAGTATAGGTCTACTACCCATATTTTGCTTGTCGACCTTGTATGTTGCCTAGGTAGTGGCTTCGTCCTTGATTGTTGGAGGTTTGACCTAGAAGGAGTACGACCATCTAAATTTCGAGGACGAAATTATTTTAAGGTGGGTAGACTTGTAACACCCTATTTTCTGAAATTAGGGTATTTTTGAAAATGTATTATTTTTATTATTTATTAGTGGTATTTTAGTCATGGTATGATTTTCTGGTGATTTTAGTTAAGTTAAACCATTTCTAAAGTCATGCTAAGTCATGACTTATGACCTTGTGATTTTGTTAGTATAAACTTAGTGTAAACCCTAGTTTTTCTTAACCTATAAGTTGCCATGACCATGAGAGCCTAGCCATAGGCTTAGAACACCAAATTAGTGATTTTTAGCCTAAAGGGTATTTTGGTAATTTTCTAGGAATTATTTGGAATTATTTGGATTATGTGATTTATTATTATTTAATTAGTTGATTAGTGTCATGTTAGCTTCTAACCTAGTTTAGCACTAATCTAGAGGTTAGTTACTAACCTAGAATGATAAGGGGATAGATATTAGTCATAGGATAAAGTGAGATAAATATCTAGTTTACCTTTATTTGATATTTTGCTTAAACCATGCAAAATATCAAGCCTTTACCATGAAAGTCCTTGCCTTAACCTAGAAGCAAGCCTAGGACACCCCCCTTGCTATGGCCGGCCAAGGACCCCCCTTGGCAGCCCACCATCCTATATTAACCCCATTGCTTTCATTCATGGCCATTTAGATGAAATTAAACCTAAAAAAATCCTATTTCTTCAAACCTACACAACTTGATCAATTTTGATCTAAATCACCTCTAGTTTCTTGCATTGGACTCCCCTACACTAGAGAGTACTAGTTAGAGCCTGCTATCAAGGAAATTGAAGGGCTTTGGGCATCACCAAGTGGAAGAACACACCCCCCTACTTGGGTATTTTCTTGATTTTTCACCAAATAGGTAAATGTCCATAAACCATGTTAATTTTGTGTTTTCTCTTCATATTTGCATGCATCTAGGTACTAGGGTACTGTAGGACAAATTTGGTGAAGGTTTGAGTTGGTTTGGTGTCCGTATCGGACACGTATCCTAGACTAGGAAACTGTGTTTGTTGAAATGCCACAAAGAACTGGTTTTTATTAAAATGTGAAACAAAATATGTTTTTGGGTAGCCCTAGACACCTAGGTCACAACCCCACTGGACTGAACACAAAATTGGGTCGTGTTCGTGTCCAAATCGGACACGAACCCACTGCACGAGGCCCTCGTGCAGTGCCCTGCTACCACCCCCTTAGTTCTCACTGTACAGACCACTAGGACACACCAAAATTGGTGGACACGAGGGGGCAGTGTCTGTGCACATGCCCCCAAAATTTTAGGACACCTCGTGTCGTATCGAGGACACGAGGACACGTGCACTGGTCGTACACTGTCGTGCACGCGCACAGTCCAGTCGAAAGTTCGACTTGGACACGGCCTTCGTATCGCATGGACACGAGTCGAGGACACCTCGTGTTTGCATGAGTGTGTAGCCCTATACCTGGGCTACACGTGGACATGACCATGAGGCCCCACGTGGCTCGTGTCCTGTCCACGAGGCGCGTGACTCACTGCACGACGCAGTGCCAAACGCACGCATCAGTCGTGTTTTCACGAATGATACGGCTCTCGTATCGACACTGTGAGACACGTGGACACGGTGCAGGTTGTTGGATATGTGTCCAACCCCTAGGCGCACCTTCGTGCACGAGCACGAGACACGGGTGCAAGTGTGTCGTGTCCTAGAGTTAAGTGCACACGTGCACGACACTGCGTGTGTGTGTGCGTATCTTAATTTACCTGATTGGGTTTTTGGGCGGTTGGACACGTTGTGTCGTGTCGTGGTCGACTCCTAGGGACACTAGACACTAGAGGACACCTAGGGGCTCAGTTACCAACCAATAGGATCGAGCCTTAGCTCGGTTTAGGGCGTGTAACTCGAATTACCTAGTTTTTGAGTGCACAGTGTCAGTTTCCTGTTTTTGGGTTATTTCCAGTTTTTGTATTTCGAATTTCAAACCCAATTTTGTTATGTTTTATCCATGTATTAGGGTGTTTTAGTATTTGAATACGTAGTATATACGTATGTGTGAGTGTGGGTGAGATTTGAGGGAAAATGGTTGTGTATTTAGGTAGTTGTATGTATATACATATCTATGTATATATATGTACTGTGTATGTGTGTGTTTGGGGGCTGGATTCCAGTTCCAGAAATTCTGGAACCACTTTCCTCCCCTTCCTGTGTACTCTCTTCCCCTCTCTCTTAGTGTCCATCTCTCTCTCACTCTAACCCTCTCTCTTTCACTCTCTCTCTCATTGTCCCTCTCTCTTTCATTCTCTCTTCCCTCTCTATATATATATATGTAATATATAAATAGGTTTATATATTTTTTTTATATATAAATATATATGTGTATATATATATATATATGATATATATATTTGTATTAGTTCTCATGTAGTAATATTATATATATATATGTATGTGGGTTTGTATTATATATAGTATTCCTATTTTGACATATGGGTAGTAGGTAGATAGAGTCTATATATATATATATATATATATATATATATATATATATATATATATATATATATATATATATATGTATAACTACTAGGTATAGGTTCTATGAAACCCCATGACTATGGCCTATGGCCAAGATTATTAGCCTATGGCTTGAGGGTTAGCCCTAATGGCCCAAAACCCAACTTGTTAACCTTTGTTGACTAAAGGTTGACCAAAGTCAACCTTAGGTCAAAAGTGACCTAGTTAACCTAGAAATGACTAGGAATGACCTAAAATAACTAGCTTGACTAGTGTTGACCTAGCTTTGACTATTTGACTTAGAATTGACCATTGTTGACCATGGTTGACTAAAGTCAACTATTGGTCAAACCATGACCTAATTGACCTAATAAATGACTAGCTCAACTAGTCAGACCATGTTTGACCTAATTACCTTACTGACTGGTCTTTGTTTGACCAATACCTTAGTTGGTCTAAGTTTGACCTAGACTTGATCCAGATTGATCATGTTGACTAGTAATTGACTTGTTTGACCTTGTTTGACCTTATTGACTTAGTTTGACTTCCTGTGACCTAGTTTGACTATTAGAGTTGACCAAGAGTTGACTTTTGACCAGATTGACCTAGAATTATGTAGTATGCATTGTATACTTTATTTTTACCATTGTGGATACATTGTGACTTGTATTGCTCTGATTAGGAGCCATACACCTTTCCTCAGATAGTATATCTTCTTCAGACATTCAGTTATCAGGCGAGTACATTCTCTGACCGTTTCATATTTGCCAGGATTTATATTCTTGCTCTAGATTACTTTACTTGATGCTGACACGATTGTTATCATGGATTGGTACTATATGGATCTTTTTATGAGATGTTATCCCCCTCGGGAGCATCAAATACAGCATGTTTGTGCTTTTCATGAATCATCATGTATCTCTATGCTTTCATAGATTCACGAATCGCTTGTGACTCATATACTCTCATGCTCACAGAGCCTCTCATGAATCTCCCATTTATGGGCTTATCACGAATCTTAACATAACTTGAACGGATCCTTGTGTATTGATTGGGGATGGAGGAGAAAAAATAGTCATGTGGATATTACCCCAGTAGCTATAGTCATGAATCACTCCTAGCTGTAGTCATGAATCTTCTATGCTATTTCACATGTCTATATTTTACTTTGACTCACTAGACACTGCTAGTTCTCTATTATAGTAGATATTTCATTACAGTTATCTCTTTTGCTACATGTATCTTCTTTCAGCGTTTCCTGTATTTTACTCTATTGCATGCTTTATATTTCCTATCATATTATGCACTGCGTGAGATGTATTGTGCTCGTTCCTGTCCTGATTGGACCTGTTAAAAATATTACAGAGGATGAGGAGGAGGCCCTGGTGTCTACCTATTATGGAGCAGGACTAGATGATACTTATGTTGTGGACCCTCAGCAGGATCCACCTGCAGCTGAGGATGTTGTTCCAGTAGTCTAGACCAGTTTAGTCTAGGCAGTCTTTCTATATTATCATTTTGTCTCACATTCTGAGTTGTATTTTGAGGATATGGAGATGTATAGACTCGTAGACTTATTGTATTATGAGTTGACATTCTGATGTTATGTTATCCTAGACACTTGGACTTATTTCATCTATTCTACTGTTCTCTTTGAGTTACTGTCTATCTATCTATCTTTCATTCTTCTACCTAGATGTGATTGAGATTATTTTCTGTTTGTCACCTCCATTCGGAGAGTATAAACTGTAGAGGTACTTTATATTGTTAGATGATTGACCTAGGACAGCGTTCTACCGCCGACACTGCGGCGTAGGCTGGACGTACCCACTTCTCGTGCCCTTACTCTAGGGTACGGGTCGTGACACATTTTTAGTGGTGTCCCATGCAGGTCCTGTTTATGTAGTGGTATTCGAACTAGAGTATCACTACAGCCTGTGATAGGATTTAAGGAATAGGCTTAGAGAGAGTGGATACTCAATCACAATTAGGAAATTTTCATGGATTTGAATCTACTGACTATTGTTCAAATCTGTATAATCTATTTCATATTGTCCTTTGATACTATCATCCTTGTACCGTTATTGACTTTCTTATTGATCTGTCTTCAGGATGGTGGAGACACGATCACAGCGTCTCGGTCCAGGTGACACCACTGAGAGGTCTGCCACCTCTCGTCCAGCTTACCAGGACCCGGGGACTGCAGCTCCCCTTACTCCAGCTTATGTGGGAGCTTCTGCCACATTTGGGGGTGCACCTCTACTTATTCGGGGGACCATCCCAGCTACCCCAGACATGCCTCCCCCGCAGTTTCGTCAGCCTCAGTTCCAGCAGCACCAGCAGCACCAGCAGTACCAGCAGGAGTACCAGCAGCAGATGCCATCTGGATTTGTGGATGCTGCACAGATGTTTACATATTTACAGCAGTTCCTAGAGTCACAGCAGACCCAGCAGCAGCGTCAGACGACGGCATTTACCAGAGGCATTGATGAGGTCCATCAGCTAGCTAGAGTGACGATGGAGAGGTTGGCAGTCCAGCCACAGGGAGGATCAGGACAGCCACGACAGCAGAGGATTCCGGGCATACAGGACTTCAAGAAGATGAACCCCAGGGACTTCTTGGGGACAGAGGGGATTCTTTATGCTGATGACTGGATTGAGCACATTGAGGAGATCTTTCGACTGGCGGAGATACCAGCCGGACTACAGATAGAGGCAGCAGCCAGCCAGATGCAGGATCTTGCCCGTACCTGGTATCAGACGGACCCGAGAGTAGGCACTCCAGGGCAGACATGGAGAGTTTTCAAGGAGCTCTTCAAGGGAAAGTTTTTCCCGGATCAGGCAGTCGGTGCTTTGGAGACCCAGTTCGAGAACCTGGTTCAGGGGAACCAGACTGTAGAGGAGTACTCCGGTGAGTTTTGCCGGTTGAGCAGATTCGTGGAGGGCCTTAGCGAGACAGCGAAGGCGAGGAGGTTCAGGAAAGGCTTGGTCAAGGAGGTCAAGTCCTTGACCAAGAGTGACAGGAATGCCACCTTTGAGGAGATCCTAGCAGGAGCGATGGCAGCTGAGGATGATCTTGAGCTGAAGCTCAAGAGGGGCCGTGATACACAGGGAGCAGGCAGCAGTAGAGGTCAGGCCAAGAGGCCTCACTATCAGCACCAGCAGAGGCAGCCACAGCAGTATCAGCAGCCGAGGCAGCAGCAGCAGGCCCCGAGACAGCAGACTACCAGTTGTCCCTACTGTAAGAAATCGGGACATGGATGGGGAGAGTGCAGGAAGAGGTTGGGCTCGTGCCTACTATGTGGGGCAGCAGACCACCAGCTGAGGAAGTGTTCCCAGTTCACAGGCAGAGTAGCACAGGGAGCAGCACCAGGAGCAGGAGCCAAGGCTCCGGTAGGACAGCAACAGAAAGGACCGTTACAGCCACAGCAGCAGAGATTTTTGCAGTTTCAGCAGCAGGCTAGAAGAGGTCAGCAGGGGCGTGCTTACGCCATGACAGTTGAGGATGCTCAGGCAGTTGGCGATGTGCTTGCAGGTTCTGTTCTTCTAAATTCCATTCCCACTTTGCTTCATTATATCTATCTTAAAATCCAATTCCATCTGCTCCTACCTGTTCTTTATTAGTGATCAGTTTTGACCTGTTAGTTCTTTTGATTTTGTCGATTGTTGTTGTTTCTTCATCTCTTACTTAGGAGTAGGAGTAGGAGTAGGAGTAGGTTAGTTGTTAATAAAATTCTTGACTAAACTTTTTTTGTCAAGAATTTTTCCCTTAAATAAATTAGTGTATATATGTTATGCCTTTTGATAGAGTAGCTCTGACCATAGAATGGTAACCCTTTTAGCCCTGTAATTTATTGTTCCTTATCTTCCTAGTCTATACCTATGACCAGGACTGTCCCACCTAACCTGTCCTTTACACTACTATTTCATCATGATTTTTGGTTCAATTTAGGCCATAGACTTTTCCCACTCTGAATTATGATCATCGTAGACACATTACCGTGACTTTTAAATTTGGAGCACAAGACTAGTTGTTTTCTCAAAACTGACTTCACATACATGACCTAGACATGACATACTACACCCATGACCTTAGTGTCCCACTCAGGCATACCATCGTGTGCTTCATTTGCTTAGTACGATTTCCTTACCCGAGACTCCATCCTGATTTACCCCATGGAGTTACTTTTGGCTTCGATTTGAATTCAGGACACCTTATGACCTGAAACTGCCAGCCAATTTTTGGACATGACCCAGTATAGGTCTACTACCCATATTTTGCTTGTCGACCTTGTATGTTGCCTAGGTAGTGGCTTCGTCCTTGATTGTTGGAGGTTTGACCTAGAAGGAGTACGACCATCTAAATTTCGAGGACGAAATTATTTTAAGGTGGGTAGACTTGTAACACCCTATTTTCTGAAATTAGGGTATTTTTGAAAATGTATTATTTTTATTATTTATTAGTGGTATTTTAGTCATGGTATGATTTTCTGGTGATTTTAGTTAAGTTAAACCATTTCTAAAGTCATGCTAAGTCATGACTTATGACCTTGTGATTTTGTTAGTATAAACTTAGTGTAAACCCTAGTTTTTCTTAACCTATAAGTTGCCATGACCATGAGAGCCTAGCCATAGGCTTAGAACACCAAATTAGTGATTTTTAGCCTAAAGGGTATTTTGGTAATTTTCTAGGAATTATTTGGAATTATTTGGATTATGTGATTTATTATTATTTAATTAGTTGATTAGTGTCATGTTAGCTTCTAACCTAGTTTAGCACTAATCTAGAGGTTAGTTACTAACCTAGAATGATAAGGGGATAGATATTAGTCATAGGATAAAGTGAGATAAATATCTAGTTTACCTTTATTTGATATTTTGCTTAAACCATGCAAAATATCAAGCCTTTACCATGAAAGTCCTTGCCTTAACCTAGAAGCAAGCCTAGGACACCCCCCTTGCTATGGCCGGCCAAGGACCCCCCTTGGCAGCCCACCATCCTATATTAACCCCATTGCTTTCATTCATGGCCATTTAGATGAAATTAAACCTAAAAAAATCCTATTTCTTCAAACCTACACAACTTGATCAATTTTGATCTAAATCACCTCTAGTTTCTTGCATTGGACTCCCCTACACTAGAGAGTACTAGTTAGAGCCTGCTATCAAGGAAATTGAAGGGCTTTGGGCATCACCAAGTGGAAGAACACACCCCCCTACTTGGGTATTTTCTTGATTTTTCACCAAATAGGTAAATGTCCATAAACCATGTTAATTTTGTGTTTTCTCTTCATATTTGCATGCATCTAGGTACTAGGGTACTGTAGGACAAATTTGGTGAAGGTTTGAGTTGGTTTGGTGTCCGTATCGGACACGTATCCTAGACTAGGAAACTGTGTTTGTTGAAATGCCACAAAGAACTGGTTTTTATTAAAATGTGAAACAAAATATGTTTTTGGGTAGCCCTAGACACCTAGGTCACAACCCCACTGGACTGAACACAAAATTGGGTCGTGTTCGTGTCCAAATCGGACACGAACCCACTGCACGAGGCCCTCGTGCAGTGCCCTGCTACCACCCCCTTAGTTCTCACTGTACAGACCACTAGGACACACCAAAATTGGTGGACACGAGGGGGCAGTGTCTGTGCACATGCCCCCAAAATTTTAGGACACCTCGTGTCGTATCGAGGACACGAGGACACGTGCACTGGTCGTACACTGTCGTGCACGCGCACAGTCCAGTCGAAAGTTCGACTTGGACACGGCCTTCGTATCGCATGGACACGAGTCGAGGACACCTCGTGTTTGCATGAGTGTGTAGCCCTATACCTGGGCTACACGTGGACATGACCATGAGGCCCCACGTGGCTCGTGTCCTGTCCACGAGGCGCGTGACTCACTGCACGACGCAGTGCCAAACGCACGCATCAGTCGTGTTTTCACGAATGATACGGCTCTCGTATCGACACTGTGAGACACGTGGACACGGTGCAGGTTGTTGGATATGTGTCCAACCCCTAGGCGCACCTTCGTGCACGAGCACGAGACACGGGTGCAAGTGTGTCGTGTCCTAGAGTTAAGTGCACACGTGCACGACACTGCGTGTGTGTGTGCGTATCTTAATTTACCTGATTGGGTTTTTGGGCGGTTGGACACGTTGTGTCGTGTCGTGGTCGACTCCTAGGGACACTAGACACTAGAGGACACCTAGGGGCTCAGTTACCAACCAATAGGATCGAGCCTTAGCTCGGTTTAGGGCGTGTAACTCGAATTACCTAGTTTTTGAGTGCACAGTGTCAGTTTCCTGTTTTTGGGTTATTTCCAGTTTTTGTATTTCGAATTTCAAACCCAATTTTGTTATGTTTTATCCATGTATTAGGGTGTTTTAGTATTTGAATACGTAGTATATACGTATGTGTGAGTGTGGGTGAGATTTGAGGGAAAATGGTTGTGTATTTAGGTAGTTGTATGTATATACATATCTATGTATATATATGTACTGTGTATGTGTGTGTTTGGGGGCTGGATTCCAGTTCCAGAAATTCTGGAACCACTTTCCTCCCCTTCCTGTGTACTCTCTTCCCCTCTCTCTTAGTGTCCATCTCTCTCTCACTCTAACCCTCTCTCTTTCACTCTCTCTCTCATTGTCCCTCTCTCTTTCATTCTCTCTTCCCTCTCTATATATATATATGTAATATATAAATAGGTTTATATATTTTTTTTTATATATAAATATATATGTGTATATATATATATATATGATATATATATTTGTATTAGTTCTCATGTAGTAATATTATATATATATATGTATGTGGGTTTGTATTATATATAGTATTCCTATTTTGACATATGGGTAGTAGGTAGATAGAGTCTATATATATATATATATATATATATATATATATATATATATATATATATATATATATATATGTATAACTACTAGGTATAGGTTCTATGAAACCCCATGACTATGGCCTATGGCCAAGATTATTAGCCTATGGCTTGAGGGTTAGCCCTAATGGCCCAAAACCCAACTTGTTAACCTTTGTTGACTAAAGGTTGACCAAAGTCAACCTTAGGTCAAAAGTGACCTAGTTAACCTAGAAATGACTAGGAATGACCTAAAATAACTAGCTTGACTAGTGTTGACCTAGCTTTGACTATTTGACTTAGAATTGACCATTGTTGACCATGGTTGACTAAAGTCAACTATTGGTCAAACCATGACCTAATTGACCTAATAAATGACTAGCTCAACTAGTCAGACCATGTTTGACCTAATTACCTTACTGACTGGTCTTTGTTTGACCAATACCTTAGTTGGTCTAAGTTTGACCTAGACTTGATCCAGATTGATCATGTTGACTAGTAATTGACTTGTTTGACCTTGTTTGACCTTATTGACTTAGTTTGACTTCCTGTGACCTAGTTTGACTATTAGAGTTGACCAAGAGTTGACTTTTGACCAGATTGACCTAGAATTATGTAGTATGCATTGTATACTTTATTTTTACCATTGTGGATACATTGTGACTTGTATTGCTCTGATTAGGAGCCATACACCTTTCCTCAGATAGTATATCTTCTTCAGACATTCAGTTATCAGGCGAGTACATTCTCTGACCGTTTCATATTTGCCAGGATTTATATTCTTGCTCTAGATTACTTTACTTGATGCTGACACGATTGTTATCACGGATTGGTACTATATGGATCTTTTTATGAGATGTTATCCCCCTCGGGAGCATCAGATACAGCATGTTTGTGCTTTTCACGAATCATCATGTATCTCTATGCTTTAATAGATTCACAAATCGCTTGTTACTTCATGTACTCTCATGCTCACAGAGCCTCTCATGAATCTCCCATTTATGGGCTTATCACGAATCTTAACATAACTTGAACGGATCCTTGTGTATTGATTGGGGATGGGGGAGTGGAAATAGTCATGTGGATATTACCCCAGTAGCTGTAGTCATGAATCACTCCTAGCTGTAGTCATGAATCTCCTATGCTATTTCACATGTCTATATTTTACTCTGACTCACTAGACACTGCTAGTTCTCTATTATAGTAGATATTTCATTACAGTTATCTCTTTTGCTGCATGTATCTTCTTTCAGCGTTTCCTGTATTTTACGCTATTGCATGCTTTATATTTTCTATCATATTATGCACTGCGTGAGATGTATTGTGCTCGTTCCTGTCCTGATTGGACCTGTTGAAAATATTACAGAGGATGAGGAGGAGGCCCTGGTGTCTACCTATTATGGAGCAGGACTAGATGATACTTATGTTGTGGACCCTCAGCAGGATCCACCTGCAGCTGAGGATGTTGTTCCAGTAGTCTAGACCAGTTTAGTCTAGGCAGTCTTTCTATATTATCATTTTGTCTCACATTCTGAGTTGTATTTTGAGGATGTGGAGATGTATAGACTCTTAGACTTATTGTATTATGAGTTGACGTTCTGATGTTATGTTATCCTAGACACTTGGACTTATTTCATCTATTCTACTGTTCTCTTTGAGTTACTGTCTATCTATCTATCTTTCATTCTTCTACCTAGATGTGATTGAGATTATTTTCTGTTTGTCACCTCCATTCGGAGAGTATAAACTGTAGAGGTACTTTATATTGTTAGATGATTGACCTAGGACACCGTTCTACCGCCGACACTGCGGCGTAGGCTGGACGTACCCACTTCTCGTGCCCTTACTCTAGGGTGCGGGTCGTGACATCTCCTGCTGCTCCTTCCCCTCGTGACACCGGTTCATCAGCGGCCCCCAGGCCGCCTACCGCTCGGTCACCTCTGCCTGCCAGTGGCTCCCCTTCCATCCGTGGTGCCCCTGCGCCTCCCAAGTCAGGTGGCCCATCAACTTCCTACGCCGTCGTGCTGCGTCCGGACCGCACAGCCTCGAAGGGTAGCCTCTTTCTCGACATTCCTCTTTCGGAAGTGGTCTACCCTTCGGAATCCCCGGTTCCCCAGGTCCCATTTTCCTACTCGGAACTGACCTCTCTATCCTCGTCATTCCCCCATGCCTTCGTCCTCAAATTCTCCTCGGGTGCCCGAAGCTTGACCGGGTTAAGGAAGTTATCCTTAGCTGGCGACTATCTGAGGAATACAGGGTAGCCCCCATGGACCCTGAGCATATCCTGCTACACCTTTCCTCAGCGATTGATCACAAAAGCGCCTGGTCCAAGGGAACTTGTTGGGTGGACTCCCACCTTATGAAGATTATCAGGTGGTCACCAGATTTTAACACCAAAGAAGACTCTGCTAAAGTTGCGGCATGGATGACCCTACCTAACCTCCCCCTCATCTGCTTCGTCCCCGCGGCCCTCAGGCGTATTGCAAACTTGTTCGGGACTTACGTGGCATCAGCGGAAGAAACCGGCAACCTCATAAAGGCTCATTATGCTAAGATTTGCGTGGAACTTGACTTAAACAACGACCTCCCCGATCACATCGTCCTCGAGCTGGGCTATCAGATGCACACCCAGCGAATAGTCTACGACAGCCATATCATTTACTGCAAACACTGCCATATGCGTGGCCACCTTCAGGCGCACTGTTTGCGCCTATACCCCGAACTCAAGAAGCATCCTGCCAGGAAAAAAGTCCTTCCTAAGGGCGGAAATATTGATCAGAAATCTCCCCTCCCGCTGCTTCGGCTCTCCAACGCCCACGTTCGGTTCGTAGATCCCGACGGATCGTCGGACAGGGGTACCCCTTCCGCCAATGATGCAACCCACAGCACATGGGCATCCTTAAACCTATCCAACAAGTTCGACGTCCTGGACTCAGAAGCCACCGAGCTGCTGGCTATTATCCCCTTTCAGGACCCGGAAGTCACCAAATATGTGCAGGCTCTCCGTGAAGACCTGACTGACATTTCTAAAAAGTTCGACGTCCTGGAGTCGAACGGCACCGAATTATCGCAGACCATTCTTTCCTTTGAGGACCTCCCCAGGCACAAGAAAGTGACCGACGGGGACCCCAATCTCGGAGTTATCATCTTGAACGAAGGCACGGAAACTTCCCAAGACCTCGAGTCTGCTTCCCACCGAAATCATCGCAGTTAAAGATGCCCTAGCGATCCTGGGACCCGATCAGGTCCTAAGAGGTAAGCAGGTCATTGTAGCAGGTTTTCCCCTCCAATCAGTTGGAGCAGCTTCGGGAGGCATGGTTGACACTCTTATATTACCCGACAGAGAGACCATTCTGGACTCCGCATGAGAAAGGATTGATCCCGCAAAGACCCAACTCCTCACAAAAACTCAGGAACCAATCCAAGACAAGTCTGCAGAAGTCAACGAGATGACCACAATTTGCACAAGATCCACAGTCAAGCGGATAAAAAATGCCCTCAACCATAACATTAATGCTTAACATCCTCTCCTGGAATGTTTGCAGTCTGGCCAACAAACCCACCAAGAGGCGGATTACCACCCAAAAAAACATCACAAGATTGACATTTTGATCATTATCGAACCGAAGACCCACCTCAAGAAAATCAAAGCTATTCAGCTCCAATTAGGTTTCCATAATGCCGTAGCCGGCAACCAGGACATTTGGATCCTCGTCTCGAAGGATGTCCTCATCGGAGTTATTCAGGATTCCGTGCAGGCTCTCTCGTGCTGGATTGAACATCCCTCCCTCCCCAAGCGCGCCATGTTGTCCGTTGTTCACGGCAGCTGTGACATCATTGAACGGAAAACAACTCTGGAGGTCCAATCCAACAACATCAACACCCTATGGCTTTGTATCAGAGACTTTAATAGTTTTATTTGTAGAGAGAAGAAGTCGGAGGGCAGGCCACCTCCTTATATGGCCATGTACGACTTCAACAACTTCATCTTTAATGCCAATCTTTCCTCGATCTAATTCATGGGAAATGTGTTCACTTGGTGCAATATGCAAGAAGGCGATCGTCGACAATATTTCCGCCTTGATAGAGCCCTTACCAACTCCCTCTGGCACGACATGGGCCTCAGCTCCACCCTCTTCCATCTCAACGCTACCGAGTCTGATTATGTCCCGCTGCTTGTTCAAATTAGTAACTCCTCCAGCCTGATTAAAAAGCATTTTCGGTTTCTCGACCTATGGAGCGAACACCCGCAATTCAAGAATGTCGTCGCGGAAGCATGGAACCTTGTGGACGAAGTTGACCCGCTGGTCAGAGTGGCCAGCAAGCTTAAGGCTACGCGGAAAGCTCTGGCGGCGTGGAGCAAACAGGCGTACGGGGATTTCTTTCAGGAGGTACGCATGGCGGAAGATGACGTCACTCGCACAGAGACGCTCTTTCTGACGAATAGATCGCCGGCTGCCAGGACCGCCCTTAATCTCACCAATGCCATTCTCAAATTCTGCCTGAAAGTGGAAATAGATTATTGGAAGCAGAAAGCTAGGCTGAAATATGACAGTAAGGGAGACAAAAACATGGCCTATTTCCACGCCTGTGCCAATAGCCGCAAGCAGAAACTGGCTCTTCACCAGATCAAAAATAAATTAAGCAATATCATTAGCAACCAGGGGGACATCCATACGGCGTCTGTAGATTTCTACTCCCAGTTTTTCACCAAACAAAGGGTCCACAGAGACAACAACCTTCTGGCTGAGATTCCTCTCCTCATCGATGACAACGACAACCTCCAGCTGGAGCTTCATCCGACCGAAATGGAGGTCAAATACGCTGTTTGGGCGCTTGATGCCCACAGCGCGCCGGGACCAGACAGATTCTCCAGGATTTTCTTTCGTTAATGTTGCGACATCATCAAGGAAGACATCCATGAAGCGGTCATTGCCTTCTTTCAGGGAGTGACATACCCCAGGGCCATATCCGCAGCCAATCTGATCCTCATCCCCAAGAAAGACGACCCAAAAACCTTTCGTGACTTTCGTCCCATCAGCCTGTGCAACTTCACTAATAAGATCATCTCCAAGATTATCGCTTCCCGTATGTCTGGTCTTCTCCCTAAGATATCTCGGGGGAGCAAAGTGGTTTCGTCCGAGGTAGAAACATCCAAGATAACATTATGCTAGCTCAAGAGCTTATCACCTGCATGAAATTTTCTGCTAGAGGTGGCAACATAGCGATCAAACTGGACATGGAGAAAGCTTATGACAGGCTTAACTGGCAATTCATGATTTGGGTTTTCAGGGCATTCGGCTTCTCGGAGACTTGGACTAATATTGTATGGAGATCGATCAGTAACTCGTGGTTCTCCACTGTCATCAACGGTCAAGCTGACGGCTTCTTCAAATCTAGTCAGGGCATCAAGAAAGGAGATCCCTTATCCTCTACCATCTTCATTATCACGACGGATGCGTTGAGCAGAAATCTGAACAAGATGGTGAGAACCACGAACTTTAATACTTTCATACCGCCAGCGGTTGTCCGATCATTACCCACCTTGCTTATGCTGACGACATCCTCATCTTCTCCTCTGGGGATGTCGGATCGGTGGAGGTGGTTTACAACACCCTTCAGAGATACGTCGCTAGCTCTGGTCAGAAGGTCAACTCCGACAAGAGTATCATTTACGCGCATCACAGCATAGGAAGGGATAGCGCGGCTAACATCTCCAATATCACCTTTTTTACTATTAAACACCCTCCTTTCCTTTACTTCGGATGCCCACTGGTGTATGGTAGAAATAACGCCGGCACCTACGACGGGCTCATTAACAAAATCAGGAGAAAGCTGGAGAGATGGCACAACGCGACCCTATTACCGGGCGGGAAGATGATCCATATCAATCACGTGCTCACTTCCATTCCTATTTATACCTTTGTAGCATGCTCCCCCCCCCACCAAGAAGGTGATCCGATTGATTGAAAGCCTCTTATGCGACTTCTTTTGGGGGCATAGTGGCGGTAAGATAAACATTACTGGGCTAGCTGGGACTCTATGGCCAGGCCCATCGAGGAGGAAGGCATGGGATTTGCCAGAATCTCTCACATTGTCGACGCCTTCTCTATAAAACTATGGCAGAAGCTTCGATCGTGTCAGAATCTCTGGGCTAGATTCATGAAGGCCATATACTTCAAGCATACTCACCTATCCCAGGCAGCCCCCAACAGTAGGTCATCCACAGCTTGGCGGCGTATTCTTATCGGACGCACCATGGCCGAACTGGTCATCCGACTTTATTTGGGCGAAGGCGATTCTTCACTCTTCCTCGAACGTTGGGCCGGGGATACTTTGCTCCTTAACCGCACCATGGATCGTAGAATCACCAGGATCAGGGATGTGTGGGACCCAACAGAGAACGACTAGAATTGGGATAGGATTCACAATTGGGCCGGTGATGAGGTAGAAGTCTGCATTCGCCAGCACGAACTGAGGATCTATAATAAAACGGACGAGCTAAGGTGGTCGGCCGAACCCTCGGGCGTATTTACGGTGCGATCGGCCAGGTAACTGGCCCGTGGACGCGGTGCGCCATCCCAGATCAATGTTATTTTCTGGCAGACTTATATTCCTAAGAAGTGGTCTATCCTTATTTGGAGAGCTGCTCGAAATAAGTTACCCACTGACGATATTCTGAACACCATTGGTTTCAACTTGGCATCTGCTTGCAATTGCTGCTCAGAGCGTCAGACGGAAACCATCGACCACATATTTTGTCAGGGGAAAATTACCCGCCAGGGTCTGGAGAGTGCTATCTCATAGGTGCAGAAGGACAACGGGTATTGGGTGCATTCACCACATCCTGGTTTGCTGGGCTTCTGCGTCCCACGGCCACCTAATTGTAGCGGCTACAGCCATATGGGTTATATGGAAGAATCGCAATAAAGAGAGATATGAGGGCTATCAGTACAATGCCGATCAGATCATCAGGGAGGTTACTAGGCAGTGCCAGAGGGTCAGGTTCGGTTGCCCTCACGGGCAGAACAGTTTTTGGGTTTTTTTTCTCTCCCAATCTTAGATTTTCAGGTTTTCCGATATACTTGTATAGGCGTCGGCATTTTGGGCCTAGGGGTATACTTGTACAGGCTTCGACATTTTGAGCCTTACGGGAATAAAATTGAGTGTTCTGCCAATATATATATATATATATATATATATATATATATATATATATATATATATATATATATATATATATATATATATATATATATATATATGATATTTTGGGCCTATATGTATATACAATATATATATATATATATACTTGTATAGGCGTCGGCATTTTGGGCCTATATGTATATATATATATATATATATATATCTAAAAAAAAAAAATATATATATATATATATATCTAAGAAAATATATATATATATATATATATATATATATATATATATATATATGATATTTGTAAACCACTGATCTGAATAAAATTTAAAATGATATTCAATATTTTGATAATAAGGATATATGAGATTTTCTCTACTAATCTTGTCAAAAGACTTTACCTTATATTGTGGTGATACATTAGTTTTAATACTATAATAACGTGAGGATCACTATTTGGAAATGTTGAAAAGAATTATTTGAGTTTGTTGAATATTTTGAATTGCTAAGGATACACTGACCTGTGAGGATACTACACAATCAAATTCTTTCTCATTCTACGAATATATGACAAGGTAGCAAAGGTTGCAGACATAAATCTTATAGTGAAACAATATCTTAATTTTAGCCATATTATGCTCAATAGCGAGGCATAAGATTGCTATATTACGTTCAGAATATGAAGAGAGGAATATGAATTTAGGACCCTATATGGCTATGATTGAATTCGACAATTATTAATTTTTTTTGTAAGGTAGGCAGACTAATAGTTGTAACTCAAAATTAGAAATTTATATATTTAAAAAAATGGACTTCAACTTATATAATATATATCTATATAATATATATATATATAATATATATATTATATATTATATAAT
>JANAVB010036797.1:0-28516 GCA_029216955.1 Iris pallida | reverse complement strand
TGATCATCACAGAATCTGGTGAATTTCTGGCTGATGAATTGCGGTCCATTGTCATGGATGATTCTTCGAGGTACACCAAATCTATAGATGACGTGGTGTTTAACGAAGTTGATGACACTGCTAGTCTTGACTTCAGCCAGAGGTATAGCTTCAGCCCACTTGGAGAAATAGTCAGTTATTGCCAATATGAACCGATGTCCTCTAGAAGAAGGAGGATTAATGGGACCTATGACATCCATGCCCCAAGCTTCGAAAGGCCAGGAAGCAGCAGTCGGGTGTAGGAATTCCGATGGTTGATGAATGAAGTCTGCATGAATTTGACAAGCACGACATTTCCTTGCATATTCAATGGCATCAGATACCATAGAGGGCCAGTAATAACCCATACGGCTAATACGATCCTGTAATTTAGGACCAGGTTGATGTGCTCCATAAATACCGTCGTGAGCTTCACGCAAAACTTGTTCAGCTTCAACACCAGCGAGACAGCGCAGGAGAAGACCGTCATAAGTTCGTCGATAGAGGGTCTTAGTAGTTGATTGTAGTAGAATCGGAGAGATCGTCGACGAACACTCGTAGCCTCCTTAGGATCTTCAGGGAGTATGTTATGAACTACGAAGTCGATAAAAGGAGTTCTCCAGTCTTCATCGATAACATTGACTTCAGCAAAGTTGCTGAATTCAATATTACGATTATTTTCGATGTAGAACAGTTCTCGGTTGGAGATAACTACCACCTGCTATCTTTTGATAGGGATAGCTAAGACAGCTGCAAGATTGGCCAAAGCATCTGCTTCGGTATTGCAAGCTCTTCGAACATAGTCAATGAAGAAAGCTTTGAATGATATAGCTATATTGATTGCTATTCATGATAAGGCACCAGGTCTTGATGACGTACTTCATAGGTTCCTCTAACCTGATTAACAACCAGCTTAGAATCACCATAGACTTCGAGATATTCAACATTCAGTTGTTTAGCTAACTGAAGGCCGATGAGTAGAGCATTATACTCCGCCACATTGTTGGAGCAAGGTTCATCTAAAGAGTAGGCTCTTTGGATAGTTGATCTGGGAGAAACGAGGACCACTCCAACTTCTGCTACAATAGCACCATTGGGTCCAATTCTCGATGCACCATCAAAGAATAAACGCCAGGTTGGAAATTCTTCAGAGATCATGTTGGCTTCCAATGTCTCGTCTGGAATTTCGTCATAGAGTTTAGATGTCTCAGGCACAGGATGAGCTGCTAAGAAGTCCGCCAGCGCTTGACCTTTGACAGACTTTTGGGAACATACACCATGTCATATTGAGCTAGCAGGATTGCCCATGTAGCCAGCCGAGAATTAAGTGTGCTAGGCTTTTTCATGAGTACCCGAAGAGGATTAACTCGGGATATGACATGAATAGTTTGGCCAATGATATAATGCTCGTTTTATGCACAGCAAACATGAGAGCCAGGCATTCCTTTTCGACCGGACTATAACGGTGTTCTGCACCAATCATAGTTCGACTAAGATAATAGATAGCCTGTTCATAGCCTTCTTTGTTCTTTTGGGCAAGCAAAGCACCCAATGAATGGTCCATAGCACGGACATACATTAAGAATGGAATGCCAGAGATAGGTGGCACCAAGACTGGTGGGTTCATAAGATATCGTTTGATATCATCGAATGCTCGTTGACACTCTTCAGTCCAAACAAAAGATACACCCTTCTTCATTAGTTGAGTGAATGGTCTACAGCGTCCAGACAAGTTCGAAATAAATCGCCTGATGTACGCAAGTCGCCTTGAAATCCTCGTAACTCTTTTAGGTTGCGTGGAGGACGCATCTCTTGAATAGCTTTGATCTTCTCGGGGTCCACGTGTATACCCTTAGAGGTAATAACGAAGCCGAGAAATTTGCCACTAGAGACACCCAAGAATAACTTGGTGGGATTCATCTTGAGCTGATGTTGACGCATGAGATTGAAGATTGTTCTCAGATCTTGGATATGATCTTCTTTTAGACGATTTTGACGGCGATATCGTCAACGTAGCATTCGACTGTCTTGCAAAGATGTTATCTAAAGATGGTACTCATAGCCCGTTGGTAGGTTGCACCAGCGTTCTTGAGACCAAATGGCATCACTGTATAGCAATAGACACCACGAGGAGTACGGAAAGAGGTATGCTTTTTATCTTCAGGATTCATCTTGATCTGATTATACCCAGAGAATCTATCCATGAAAGATATTCGCTCGAACCCACAGGTATTGTCAATCATGACATCCGTGATAGGAAGAGGAAATTCATCTTTTGGACATGCTTCATTAAGATTCCGGAAGTCGATGCAGACTCGAACTTTGCCGATTTTCTTTAGAACTGGAACAACATTGGCTACCCAATCAGGATGTTGTTCTTCTCGAATAAAGCTGCAAGCAATAAGCTTCTTGACTTCATCATCAATTGCATCCATCATTTCAGGCTTAAATCGCCTTTGTTGCTGTTTGACTGGTTTAGCATTAGGAAGAGTTCAGCTTGTGTGTAGCAATCTTGGGATCTAAACCTGGCATGTCTTCATAACTCCAGGCAAAGACGTCGATGTATTCTTTAATAAGAAGAATCAACTCTTGTTTGTCTGCTTCTGGAAGATTCTTGCTGATGAAGATTGGACGAGGCAACTCGCTTTCCCCTACATCAACTTGAACTAATTGATCTTCAGTAGGAGGTTCACGTTGTTCAAAGCGAAGTACCCATTGGTTATCCATATGTTGAGCCCAAGGATCTATTTCAGGATTTTCTTCAACGTCTTCATCATAGCCTTCTGGTAGTTTAGCGGAGACCATGTTAGATGATACGATCAGCCTGTGAACTTCACCAATGCTAGTATCAGAATCCCAAGATCTAGAATCAGATGAATTAGAGCGTTCTTCACTGTCTGAGTCAGAGACTGCTGGGGATAACAGTGGAGGAGAAGTATATCCGAGACCTTTCTTAGTCCTGTTGTAGTACATTTCCGACTTTCCTTCCGAACAGTCGTGCGGATAGGAGTTCGTCTACCTTTACCGTAATTGAGGCCACTTTTGAAGTCATAGCCCATTTTTCGGATGATGTCTTTTGATTGTTGACTATAACGATGGAACTGGAGACGTCCCGTATCGTTAAGTTTGCTATCATCCGTATAGCTGAATTATTTTTCTGGTCCTTTACTAAAAAGTATTGGACTTTCACCTTTCTTTCAAATAGGGTGAATACGGTAAGAATCATCTGGATCTTTAAGTGAGACTTCTGTCTGAAGAGATTGTACAACTCCCATTGTAATTGATTGGAAGCTATCTAACATATCCAAATAGCATTTAGTATAATAAATAACATCAGTATACTGGAAAGTATGTGCTTTTTCATTGATTTGTACATCAGTATTTACAACAGGACCTTTAGCCTTAGCAGGCTTGGTCAGATTAATTACAAGAGGGGGAGAAGAAGAACGTGGGGGAGGCTTGTTACGACGGAGGTCGATAACAAGTGGCTCAGAGGAGGTGAGCTCCCTTTTTTCCTTGTTATGAGATAAATCTATAACAAGTGGCTCAGGAGAAGTGAGCTGCTTTTTATCCTTATTGCGACGTAAGTCAATAACAAGCGGCTCAGAAGAGGTGAGCTCCCTTTGATTTTCATCAGCATCAACTGACTTCTTTTGGACTGGCAAGTGAATAGCCAGTGGCTTGGAAGATTGAGGATGAAAAACTCGCCCTTTGACAGGTATGATAAGAGTGTCTTTGGGCATTGCTTCTTGTTCTTCCTCAGTGTCTAAGGCTAACACATTCTTCATGAATTCATCCTTGTACATTCGAGCGTCGTTACAATATGCTTCAACGCCTTTGAAGGGATAAAGATCTGCAACCTCCTTGTGGACCTCTCCTTTATCATCAACATATTTGAAACATTGATGAAGGGTTGATGGAACAACATTGTGCTCATGTAAGAATGGTCTCCCCAATAGAGCATTGTAAGAACAACCAAAATTGTCAATGATGTAGAATGTAACTTTTGTGCGAAGATTGCCTATTTGGAGTTTTAGGCGAATCTTGCCCAAAGGTTCGCTCCTTCCCTGATTGAATCCAAAGATGGTAGTGATTGTAGTGGAGAGACTATGTACAGGAATTTTCAAAGCATCGAGCATTGTCTTCGGCATGATACTGAGAGCAGACCCTGAATCTATCAGAATACGATCGACTTTCATCGAATCGACATATCCTGTATAGTAAAGAGGACGGTCATGCCTGTTGTCTTCCATCAGTATGTCATCTTGTGTGAAAGTTATATTTGGAATCAATTCCTGAACACTATTACAAGAGACTGGTTCTGATTCGGGCTTTTTGAGAAAGGTTAGACAAGTCTCTGCTTGCATAAGAGCTTCACTTAGAGTTTCTCGTGTTTCTTTGGAAAGACGCAAGAGTTCAAAGATAGACAGCCTTGCTAGTGTATTGGCTAGTTGAGCCAATATATCGAAGTTGTAAGGCTTCTCAAGCCCAGTAGGAGATGATTTCTTCAAGGGTTTGTCGAAACGGACTTGTTGCTTGCCTTTGTCAGCCGTTATTGGCTTGGAAGGAATTGATACTACAACTGGTGAAGATGTAGAAGGAATTTCTTCAATAGCAGCAGGTTGTGCTGGGACAGGTTCAGAAGAAGAGGCAGGATTCTCTTGCGATTCAGAGTAATCTTTCAGATAAGTTTTCCCTGATCTGGTGCCCAACAGAATTTCTTTATCAACTATGGGGTCAAAAGACACCATGTTGCAGATCTTGGTCTTATTTTTGGAGCGACCTTTTTTCTTGGAAGAAGAAGAATCCTCGAACTCTGAAGTAAGATCGGGATGGATCCACATAACCTCGCCATTGTCAAGAGACAAAGGAACGAGACCTTCGTTTGGTGGAGAAGGAAGATTTTCAATCTCGAGAGTAGCCTTCGGAATAGGAATGACACCATGCTGTATCATCTGCGGGGGAAAGTTACCGAACTGGACTGAAACCATATTGGCAGTGACAGTCTTCTCATCTTGCTGCAGAGTAACAACTCCAGCATTGACAAGCTCTTGAATCTTACCCTTGAGCACATAACATGCTCGAGTAGGATGTCCAATGAATCGGTGGTAGACACAATACTTAGGATGATCGGTCTTACCGACTTCATCAGGTTTCTTTGGATCTGGAAGCTGGATCTTATTGCTTTTGAGTAAGCAATCGAAGATGCTTGCTGTGTCATTTTCATCAAACGAATACTCTACCTTAGGGCGAGGTTCCCTCGGTTGAGTTGTAGCAGGAGTAGAAGTAGATGTAGGCGGAGCAACATTGACAGCCAAGGACTCTTTGCTTTTCAGGTTAATGTTCAGAGTTTCCTTGTTCTTGCGGTTGTTCTGACGATTACCGCCACCTGATGATTGATGTTCGTCCCGATCTGGGTTAGACATCTGTACCCCCAGCTGTTTGAACTTTTCAGCACTCACTTCAGCTGCTTTGGCGTTGACGATAAAGGATGGCCAGTCTTGGAACTGAGTTGAGCCTGTCCACATACTGATGATAGGCAAGAGATTTGCCTTGCAAGTGTCTATGGTAACAGCAGCAGGAGTCCCTGGAGGCATCTTCAAGGCTTCTCGACGGAAACGTTCGATAAAACTCTCAGCAGTTTTATTATGTTTCTGTTTGATTTTATTGAGGGCAGACATAGTCATGTCATTGAATCTCTCATAGAATCTTTCCAGAAAGATCTGCTTAAGTCCTGAAAAAGAAGTAATACAACCATCGGGCAGACTTCTGTACCAGTCGTATGCTATACCGGCTAAACAATCGACGAACACCCTGGTAAGAAGAGCGTCATTTGGTTGGAGTTGAACAGTCATTACCTCGAAGTGTTTGATAAACTGGCTTGGTGAGGTACTGCCGTCGAAAAGAGAGATTGTTGGATTCTTGCATTTGGGAGGAAATGGAACTTTCTTCCATTCAACTGGGTATGGCTGCTTGATTCCCAACCTTTGCAAATTGTCCTTCTCTTTGAAGGCTTCGAACTGAGTTCGCAAGAGTTTGACAGCTTCATTGGTGTCTTCAGATGATGAAGAAGGAGCCGGCAGAGTCAGAGTAGTAGGAGAAGGAACAGCATTGTAAGCACTACCCCCAGCTGACTGACTAGGTGTAGTTTGAACTTGTACTTATACAGGAGGCATTTGAGAAGGCATTACTCCTAACCCAGCATTGACAGGTACTGAAGATGCTATGATCTCCGGACTTGCGGTAGGTATAGTTGGTGGTGTGGCATGTTGGGCCACAATGATAGAATGCATACTAGCGACCATTTCAGCCATGGTCTTTAGCTTGTCTTCAAGTGCAGCGATTCGCTGTTCTTAATTTGCAGACGTTGAAGCATCTTGATCATCAGTGACAACATAAGATGTCACTTCTCTTGGTACAGTGAAAGACACTGTCTGTTCAGAACTTTCGCTGTATGCATCATAGTCGGAGAAAGAGTCATCTCCTGACTGAGAAAGAGGAAAATGACCAGAAGGATCTTGAGGAAGATTCCTTTGACCGATTGTATCTCGGCTTCGGGAATGGGTATGTTGGAATACTCCCTCAGAAGATTCTTGAAGTAGATCCAGATACCATTGACTTGGTTTGCGAGGTTTGCCGTGCTTAGAGCACCTTCTACCCCCAGTGTCTCGAGAAGTCATGTTAACAGAAGCGTATAACGCTTCTTCATCTTCTGACATCGGTTCTGTTTTAGCAAAAGTCAAACGATCAAAGACAGATCGTTTTGTTGTTTGACAGCAACATTGGATGATGACTTTATGATTGTAATGATGATCAGATGATTGAACTGAAGGAGTTGAGGCATTATCCCGTTTTTGCCTGAGATGTTCTCGGAGATCAGAAACCATGCCAGGACGAGGAAAGGTTCAAGGAATATGTTCTTTAACAACATTCGAAACATGGTTCCGATTCTTCAAATGTTTTGTCCCCTGTGTGTACAAGGAAGTGCTCACCTCATTGGCATAGGTATCAGGATTTTTGTTCCTGGAGGTTTGTCTTTGAGGCTTGACCTTCGGCATAGGTTGCTTACGTTTTGCCGAAGTTGGCCTGTTAAGATATGTTCTTAGGTCTGCAAATTCACCCCCAGGGGTTTCTGTTTGAGACACCAACAGTTTTCCCTGTTTGGAACGAGATATTTTGAAAGTTGGAAGGTCTTGGAATTCTGCTACTGGGGTAGGCAGAATACCTCTTTGATCAGTACAAGTTCCCTTGTCATGAAGGAAAGAAGAATCTTTGTTTGTAGGAGTTCTTGTACTGACAGGTGCCGAAACACGTTCAATTTGATCTTCTTCAGTAAAGACCGAGGAAGACTGAGAAAAGACCAAAGGGCATTTTCCTTTATTTTGAGAAGAAGGGTTAGCTAAAGAGCGTTTCCCTCTGTTGTCTTCCAAGTCATGAGACAAGGAAGTCTGAGAAAAGACCAACGGGCCTTTTCCTTTATTTTGAGGAGGAGGAGGAATAGCCAAAGGACTATTACTCTTGGATTGCGCATGCTTGGTTTGCGCATGGGTGGATGGCGCACTGGCCACTTGTGCATTAGAAGTTTTGGCAGAAAGTGCATTGGTTCTGACCACAGAAGCTGTGGTTTGCACATCAAGAGTCCTTGCTTTAGAGTGCTTGGGATGTACTTTGGTTGTTGGAGTGTTGGTTTGCGCCGGAAAAGCTACTGCCAACTGCGCCAGGGTCATAGGAGTCTTAAATTTTGACAAGACAGCATATGAAGTAGCCTGTGCAACAGTTGCAACAGACTGCGCAGCATTGACTGCAACAGATTGTGCAGCAGTTGTTGAGATAGACTGTGCAGCAGTTGGCATAGCAGTTTATGCAACAGTCTGGCTAGCAGATTGTGCAGCAGAGTGTGCAGCATCTTTGATGGCAAAACTGCCAGATTGTGCAGTAGTCTTGGAGACCCAAACTGAGCGCACTTTGCTCTTGGCAGAAGTGGCTGCAGTACGGGGAGTGGTCTTGGAGTTGAGCATCGTCTCGTAGGCTGTCTGGTTGACTTTAACAACCAGCGTCTTCTGCGTCTTCCCGATAGACGCTATGTCACATTGAGTTGCTACTTCCTCGTCGGAGGAGAAAGTTGTCCCCAGCAGAGTCGCCATTTTGTTTGTAAAAACAAAAGTATGAAACTTTATTGATATAAACTGTGTAATAAAGATTACAAGAATTCTGGGAAAATTACAACTATAGGAATCCAATCTAGATGACGATTGCTTTATCCCTTGGACGATGTGAACTTTGAAGACGAAGCCTCTGAAGTTGAGAACAACTCTGGAAACTGAAGGCAAAAGCCTCGGAAGTTGAAGGCAAAAGCCTCGGAAGAATGCAGCAGCACTTGGGCAAGAACTCCTGGACTCTCTGATTTATGATCTCTGATCTCTGAACTCTTGATCCCTCTTGAAATAAAGATTTGAAACTCTTTTTATAGAGTTTTAGAAATAACTAACTTTCAGTTATTCTGGACTGCGCAGGATAATTTGCGCAGCAATTGGTTTTCGCAGCATTGGACTGCGCAGGCAGTTGCTGGATCGTGGGACAACTATCTGGGACACATGGCATCATTTGATTGAAATGCGCATGATCGTGCATAGACAGTTGCCACGTAATGAGCAATTGATGGCATAAATACCACATGTACTTTATCAGTTATGTTGGTAGAATGCGCAACCTGAACTGCGCAGACTTTGGTTTGCACAGACTCAGACTGCGCAGGAATGGTTTGCGCCATCATGGATTGCGCTCCCAACTGTCAGCCGCCCTCGAGCACTGTACGGCGCAATAAACGAACAGTCTCTTCGTTATCCGTGTTGTCAGCTGTCATGAAGATTTGATTTGATTTAGGTAATGATGACTTCTGCCACGTCAGCCTGCGCAGTTGGAAACGTGCGCAAACCAACGTGCGCAATTCGATTGCTGCGCAATCTGTTGTCTGTGCAACTCATCAAAATGATGTATATCTTGATTCTTTGACTTTGTTGATTGATGCAACTTGATTTTTTTAGGACCTACACGGTGGGCCGACGATGATCTACTTCCACGTCTTCCGGCTGCTCCTGCCAATAGCAAGATTAAAGACATATGGAATACTACAGGTGGTGACTGGAACTGGAACTATTTCTGCGAATGGGTTGGGGGTGAGTCCAAAATTAGTATCCTTGGCACCGGATTGAAGATCAACTCGAATTTGAACACGCTGCAATGGGCGAACGGGGCTAATGGAGCCTTCTCGGTGGCATCCACCAGAAGAGTGGTTTACGGCATTGGGGCTCCTTTTCCGTCATTGGTCCCTTCTGGCAGGCTTGCATCCCCAAAAATGGTTCTTCCTAGTGTGGAGAGCTCTCCGCAAGAAACTCCCTACCGACGACATTCTCAACACCATCGGAGTCAGCTTAGCGTCCGCATGTCTTTATTGCTCAGAGAGATAGGCAGAAACGGTTGCCAAATTTTCTGCCATGGGGTCTTACCTACCAAATTTTGGACTGTCA
Source organism: Iris pallida (assembly GCA_029216955.1). Classification (NCBI taxonomy): domain Eukaryota; kingdom Viridiplantae; phylum Streptophyta; class Magnoliopsida; order Asparagales; family Iridaceae; genus Iris; species Iris pallida. The sequence continues at coordinate 18,971 of JANAVB010036797.1, read as the reverse complement.
TCTCCCGACGATGTAGGCAGGCACAGGTGGGTAGGAGCTTCAACGATCTCCTAGCCACCTGGGCCAGGGCCACTCATGGCCACCAAATAGTTGCAGCCGCCACCATGTGCATCATACAGAAAATTACAACAAAGCGAGATACGAAGGCTACCAATATACAGCCGACCACCTCGCCTGGGAGGCTCTCCGCCAAATTCGCAAGATCATCAGCCAATGCACCCACGGTCAGCAAAACTTTTGGAAGTCTTTGCTCTCCTGATCTTTTTTTCAGGAGCAGTCACCCCCATCTTTCTTGTATTTTTATTTTGGCTTCATTTTGCGCTTACTTATAAAGGCTTCGGCATTTTGCGTCTTTTATTAATAAAGTGGGGGTTTTGATTTTATATATATATATATATATATATATATATATGTGTGTATATACCTCCACTCGGGATATATATATATATATATTTATATATATATATATATATATATATATATATATATATATATATATGACTTCGGATGTACCTATCTTGGTTATGAGATTTGGAATTTCTCGCAGCTATACTAGTCGGCATAGCAAGAATTCTAGACGACATGATTACTGTAGGTCCTAAAAAATTAAGTTGCACCTATCAACAAAGCCAGAAAATCAAGAAATACAACTTTCAAATGAACTGCACAGACATCAGATTGTGCATCATTCCGATTGTGCACACCGGACTGCGCATACTTTCAACTGTGCAGGCTGACGTGGCAATGTCATCATTATCTGACAAAATTAAATCTTTCTGATAGCTGACAGCACAAAGAACGAGGAGACTGTTCGTTTATTGCACCGCACAGTGCTCGAGGACAGCTGTACATGCAGTGCAATCTAGTGTCTGCGCAATCCATTTTAGCGCAATTCGAAGTCAGCACAATTCATGTGGCGCACTTTATTGTGTCAACTGACAAAAGTACACGTGGCATTCATGCCATCAATTGCTCGTTACGTGGCAACCGTCTTCACACGAACATGCATATTTCAATCAAATGATGCCATGTGTCCAAGGCAGTCAGCCCACAACCAGACAACTACCTGCGCAGTCTGATGCTGCGCAATCCAGTTCCTGCGCAATCCAACTTGCGCCATTCAGAATAACTAAAAATTAGTTATTTTCAGAACTCTATAAATAGAGTTTCAAGTCTTCATTCAAGGAGATCAGAGATCAGATAGAGAGATCAGACATAAAAGTTCAGAGAGTTCAGGAGTTCTTGCCCAAGTGCTGCTGCATTCTTCCGAGGCTTTTGCCTTCAACTTTCGAGGCTTTTGCCTTCAACTTCAGAGGCTACCGTCTTCAAAGTTTACATCGTCCAAGGGATAAAGCAATCGTCTTCTAGATTGGATTCCTACAGTTGTACTTTCCCAGAATTCTTGTAATCTTTACAAAGTTTGTATCAATAAAGTTTCATACTTTTATTTTTGCAAACAAAATGACGACTCTGCTGGGGACAACTTTCTCCTCCGACGAGGAAGTGACAACTCAATGTGACGTAGCGTCTATCGGGAAGACGCAGAAGACTCTGGCTGTAAAGGTCAACCAGACAGCCTATGAAGCCATGATCAACTCTAAGACCACTCCTCGTACTGTAACCACTTCTGCCACGAGCAAAGTACGCCCAGTGTTGGTCTCCAAGACTGCTGCGCAGTCCATTAACTCCGCTAAGAAGCCTGCTGCACAGTCTACAGTTGCTGCCACTAAGACTGTTGCACAATCTGTCTCAACTACTCATGCGCAATCTGCTGTTGCCAATGCACAAGAGACTTCATATGCTGCCCTACCAAGGGACAAGACTCCTCTGCCTCTGGCGTAGTTGGCTGCCAATCTTTCTGTACAAACCAATACTCCAGCAACTAGAGTGCACCCCAAACACTCAGTGGCCAGAACTCCTGATGCGCAAACCACAGTGTCTGTGGCCAGAACTAGAAAGTCATCTGCCAAAGACTCTCCTGCGCAACCTGCCAGTACGCCATCCATTCATGCGCAAAATATGTCTGCACAATATAAGAAAGACAGCCCTTTAGCTAATCTTTCTTCTTCTCACAACAAGGGGAAGTGTGTTGCTCATCTCCAACACCCTGCTGCTCCTACGCAATCCACTGGGGGTAGTCTTTTGGCTATTCCTCCTCCCCAGAACAAAAGAAAAGGCCCTTTGGTCTTTTCTCAAACTTTTTCGTCCCATGACTTGGAAGACAACAGAGGAAAACGCTCTTTAGCTAACCCTTCTTCCCAAACCAAAGAAAAAGGCCCTTTGGTCTTTTCTCAGTCTTCTTCGGTCTTTACCGTAGAAGATCACACTGAACGTGCTTCGGCATCAGTCAGTACAAAAATTCTTTCAAACAAAGATTCTTCTTTCCATGTTAAAAGAACTTGTACTGATCAAAGAGGTATTCTGCCTACTCCGGTAGCAGAATTCTAAGATCTCCCAACCCTCAAAATCTTTCGTTCAAAACAGAGAAAATTGCTGGTGTCTCAAACAGAAATCCCTGGGGGTGAGTTTGCTGATTTAAGAAATTATCTCAACAGGCCAACTTCGGTAAAACGCAAACAGCCAATACCGAAGATCAAACATCATCAGAAACAAACTTCCAGGATCAAGAACCCAGACACATATGCCAATGAAATGAGCACTTTCCTGTACACTCAAGGGACAAAACATATGAAGAACCGGAACCATGTTCCGAATGTTATTAAAGAACATATCCCTTGAACTTCTTCTTGTCCCATTGCTGTTCCCGATCTCCGAAAATACCTCAAGCAAAGGCGGGTCAACACTTCAACACTTCCAATTCAACCAAGCGATCATTATCATTGTAATCATAAGGTTGTTATCAAGTGTTGTTGTCAAACAACTAGACGATCTGTCTTCGATCGTCTGAACTTTTCTAACTCTGAACCTATGTCAGAAGACGAAGATGAGGTTCTGTACGCTTCTGTCAACATGACTTCCAGAGACACTGGGGGTAGGAAGTGCTCCAAACATGACAAGCCTCGCAAGCCAAGTCAGCGGTATTTCGATTTACTCCAGGAATCTTCTGAAGGAGTATTCCAACATACCAGATCCCGAAGCCGAGACACAATCGGTCAAAGAAATCTTCAAGATCCTTCCGAACGTCTTCTTCCTTCTCACTCAGGAGATGATTCTTTCTCCGATTATGATGCATACAGCGAAAGCTCAGAACAGACAGTGACTTCCACTGTACCCAGAGAAGTAACAGCTTACGTTGTCAATGAAGATCCTGATGCTTCCAGTTCAGCTAGTCAAGAACAAAGAATAGCTGCACTAGAAGATAAGTTGAAGGCTATGGCTGAGATGGTCGCAAGTATGCATTCCATCATTGTGGCTCAGCACACAGTGCCACCGACCGTACCACCTGCAAATCCTGAAATCATAGCATCATCGGTGCCTGCTAATACAGGGCTGGGGGTAGCATCTCTTCCAGTACCTCCTATACAAGTCCAACCTATACTCAGTCAATCAGGTGCTGGGGGTAGTGCTTATTATGCTGTTCCTCCTAACACTGTGGTTCAGCCTGCTCCTTCTACATCAGTGGAAGATGCCAATGAAGCTGTGAAGCTCCTGCGAACTCAGTTCGAAGCTTTCAAGGAGAAGGACAACTTGCAGAGGTTGGAGATCAAGCAACCTTACCCAGTTGAATGGAAGGAAGTCCTGTTTCCTCCAAAGTACAAGATCCCAACTATTTTACTGTTTGATGGCAGCACATCTCCCAGTCAGTTTATCAACCACTTTGAGGTTATGACTGTTCAACTTCAACCAAATGACGCTCTTCTTACCAGAGTATTCGTCGGCTGTTTAGCTGGCGTAGCATACGATTGGTATAGAAGTTTGCCCGATGGCTGTATCACCTCCTTCTCTGGCTTAAAGCAAATCTTCTTGGAACAATTTTATGAGGGAATCAATGACATGACTATGTCAGCCCTCAATAAAATCAAACAAATGCACAATAAAACTGCTGAAAGTTTCATTGAAAGATTCTGTCGAGAAGCTTTGAAAATGCCACCGGGAACTCCGGTTGCTGTCACCATAGACACCTGTAAGGCAAATCTATTGCCCATCATCAGTATGTGGACGGGGTCTACTCAGTTCCAAGATTGGCCATCCTTCATTGTCAACGCTAAAGCAGCTGAAGTTAGAGCCGACAAATTCAAGCAGCTAGGGGTATAGATGTCTAACCCCGACCGGGATGAACATCAAACATCAGGTAGTGGCAATCGCCAGAACAACCGCAAACCAAAAGAAACTTTGAACATGAATTTGAATAAAAACAAAGAATCTTTGGCGGTTAACGTGGCTCCTCCTACGACCACTTCTACTCCTTCAGCACCTCCACCGAGAGAACCTCGTCCTAAAGTAGAGTATTCCTTTGACGAGAATGACACAGCTAGCATTTTTGATTGCTTAATCAAAAGCAATAAAATCCAACTTCCAGATCCAAAGAAGCCCGATAAAGTCGGTAAGACTGATCATCCCAAGTACTGTGTCTATCACAGGTTCATCGGACATCCCACCCGAGCATGCTATGTGCTCAAAGGCAAAATCTAGGAGCTGGTCAACGCTGGCGTCATCACTCTGCAACAAGACGAGACGAGAAGACTGTTACTGCAAACATGGTATCAGTTCAGTTCGGTGACTTCCCTCCGCAGATGGTGCAACATGGTGTCATTCCTATCCCCAAGGCTACTCTTGAGATTGAGAATCTCCCTCCTCCACAAAGTGAAGGTCTTGTCCCCTTGTCTCTTGACAATGGCGAGATTATGTGGATTCATCCGGATCTTGCTTCAGAGTTTGAACTTCCCTCTTCCTCCAAGAAGAAAGATCGCTCCAAGGACAAGACAAAGACTTGCAATATGGTGTCTTTTGACCCCATAATTGACGAGGAAATCCTACTGGGTACCAGATCAGGGAAAGCTTATCTAAAGGATTACCCCGAAGCCCAAGAGAATCCTACTTCTTCTTCTGAGCCTGCTCCAGTGCAGCCTGCTTCTACTGAGGATATTCCTACTGCTTCCTCACCGGTTGTGATACCCATTCCTCCCAAGCCAACGGTTGCTGACAAAGGCAAACAGCAAGTCCGCTTCGACAAACCTTTAAAGAAGTCATCTCCTTTCGGACTTGAAAAGCCTTACAACTTTGACATCTTGGCTCAATTAGCCAATACACCGGCCCGGCTATCCATCTTCGAGCTCTTACGCCTCTCCAAAGAGACTCGAGAAACTCTGAGCGAGGCTCTCATGCAAGCTGAAACCTGTCTAACCCTTCTTAAGAAGCCGGAAGCAGAACCAGTTTCTTGCCTCCATTATCATAGTGTGTTGGAGTTAATTCCAAACATAACTTTCACACAAGATGACATGTTGATGAAAGACAACAGGCACGACCGTCCTCTCTACTATACAGGATACGTTGATTCGATGAAAGTCGATCGTATTCTGATAGATCCAGGGTCTGCTCTCAGCATTATGCCCAAGACAATGTTGGATGCGCTGAAAATCTCAGTGTATAGTCTCTTCAGTACAATCACCACCATCCTTGGGTTCAATCAGGGAAGGAGTGAACCTCTGGGCATGATTCGTCTAAAACTCCAAATAGGCAATCTTCGCACAAAGGTTACCTTTTACATCATTGACAATCATGGTTGTTCTTACAATGCTTTATTGGGGAGACCATTCCTACATGAACACAACATTGTTCCATCAACTCTTCATCAATGTTTCAAATATGTTGATGACAATGGAGAAGTCCAGAAGGAAGTTGCTGATCTCTATCCTTTCAAAGGCGTTGAAGCGTATTACAACGATGCTCGCATGTACAAGGATGAATTCATGAAGGTTGTCTTGTCTCTGGATACTGAAGAAGAATCAGAAGCAGTGCCCAAAGATACCCTTATCATACCTGTTAAAGGGCGTGTCTCTCGTCCTCAATCCTCCAAACCACTGGCTATTCACTTGCCGGTCCAAAAGCAACCAACTGATGGTGGTCAAGATCAAAGGGAGCTCACCTCTTCTGAGCCGCTTGTTATCGACTTACGTCGTAACAAAGACAAAAAGTAGCTCACTTCTTCTGAGCCGCTTGTTATCAATCTCCCTCAAAATAAGGAGAAAAGAGAGCTCACCTCCTCTGAGCCGCTTGTTATCGACCTCCGTCGTAACAAAGCTAATCCTCCTCTACGTTCTTCTTCTCCCCCTCTTGTAATCAATCTGACCAAGCCTGCTAAGGTTGAAGGTCCTGCTGTAAATATGAATGTACAAATCAATAAAAAAGCATCTACTTTCCAGTATACTGATGTCATTTATCATGCTAAATGCTATTTGGATATGTTAGACAGCTTTCAGTCATTTACAATGGGAGTTGTACAATCTCTTCAAACTGAAGTTTCATTTGAACACCCGAAGGATTCATATTGAATTGTTCCTGCTCGCAAGAAAGGCGAAAGTCTAATACTTTTTAGTAAAGAACCGGAACAACAATTCATCTATACGGATGATAGCAAAGTTAACGACACGGGGCATCTTCAACTCCGTCGTTACAGTCAACAATCAAAAGACATCATCCGAAAGATGGGTTATGACTTTAAGAGTGGCCTCAACTACGGTAAAGGTAGGAGAACTCCTATCCGTACGGCTGTTCCGAAAGAAAAGTCAGAGATGTACTATAGCAGGACCAAAAGAGGCCTCGGATATGCTTCTCTTCTGATGTTATCCCCAGTAGGCTCTGAATCTGATAGCGAAGAGCGTTCTAACTCTTCTGATTCCAGATTGTGGGACTCTGACACCAGCATTGGTCAAGTTCATCGGTTAACCGTATCTTCTAACATGGTCTCCGTCGAACTTCCAGAAGGCTATGACGAGGATGTTGAAGAAAATTCTGAAACAGATCCTTGGGCTCAACGAATAGATACCCATTGGGAACTCCGATTCGAACAAAGAGAACCTCCTACCGAAGATCAATTGGTTCAAATTGATGTAGGAGAGAACGGGTCACCTCATCCAAAATTTATCAGCAAGAACCTTTCAGAGGCAGATAAACAAGAATTAATTCTTCTGATTAAAGAATATATTGATGTCTTTGCCTGGAGTTATGAAGACATGCCAGGACTAGATCCCAAAGTTGCTACTCACAAACTAAATATTCTGTCGAATGCAAAACCGGTCAAACAGCAACAACGGTATTTCAAGCCAGAAATAATGGATGCCATCGACGATGAAGTCAAGAAGCTCATAGCTTGTGGCTTTATCAGAGAAGAGCAGCATCCTGATTGGGTAGCCAATGTCGTCCCAGTTCTAAAGAAAACCGGCAAAGTTTGAGTTTGCATCGACTTCCGGGATCTTAATGAAGCATGTCCAAAAGATGAATTTTCTCTCCCTATCACGGACGTCATGATTGACAACACCTGTGGGTTCGAAAGAATATCTTTCATGGACGGATTCTCCGAATACAATCAAATTCGGATGAACCCTGAAGATGAAAAGCATACTTCTTTCCGCACTCCTCGTGGAGTCTATTGTTATACTATGATGCCGTTTGGTCTCAAGAATGCTGGTGTAACATACCAACGAACAATGAGTACCATCTTTCGAGATCATCTGCGCAAGACTGTCGAATGCTATGTTGACGATATTGCTGTCAAAAGTCGTATGAAGGAAGATCACATTCAAGACTTGAGAACTATCTTCAATCTCATGCGCCAACATCAACTCAAAATGAATCCTACCAAGTCATTCTTGGGTGTCTCTAGTGGCAAATTTCTCGGCTTCGTCATTACCTCTAAAGGTATACACGTGGATCCCGAGAAGATCAAAGCCATTCAAGAGATGCATCCTCCACGCAACCTAAAAGAACTACGAGGATTCCAAGGTCGACTTGCGTACATCAGGAGATTTATTTCGAATTTGTCTGGATGCTGCAGACCGTTCACTCAACTCATGAAGAAGGGTGTTTCTTTCGTTTGGACTGAAAAATGTCAACGAGCATTCGAAGATATCAAGCGGTATCTCATAAATCCACCAGTCTTGGTGCCACCGATCTCGGGCATACCGTTCTTAATGTATGTCCGTCCTATGGACCATTCATTGGGTACTTTACTTGCCCAAAAGAACAAAGAAGGCCATGAACAAGCTATCTATTATCTCAGTCGTACTATGATTGGTGTTGAACACCGTTATAGTCCGGTCGAAAAAGAATGCCTAGCTCTTATGTTTGTTGTTCAAAAGACTCGGCATTATATCATTGGCCAAACTATTCATGTCATATCCCGAGTTAATCATCAACGGGTACTGATGAAGAAGCCCAGCACACTCAACTCTCGGCTGGCTACATGGGCTATTCTGCTAGCCCAATATGACATGGTATATGTTCCTCAAAAATCTGTCAAAGGTCAAGCACTGGCGGATTTCTTAGCATCCCATCCTGTTCCAGAGACATCCAAACTTTACGACGAAATTCTAGATGAGACTTCGGAATCTAATACAATCTCTGAAGAATTTCCTACTTGGCGTCTATTCTTTGACGGTGCATCCAGAATTGGACCCAATGGTGCCATTGTAACAGGAGTCGGAGTTGTTTTCGTCTCTCCAGATGGGTCAGCTATTCAAAGAGCATATTCCTTAGATGAGCCTTGCTCCAACAATGTGGCAGAGTACAATGCTCTACTCATTGGCCTTCAGTTAGCCAAACAACTTGACGTCGAGTATCTTGAAGTCTATGATGACTCTAAGCTGATTGTTAATCAGGTTAGAGGAACCTATGAAGTTTGCCATCAAGATCTAGTGCCTTATCATGAAGCAGCAATCAACATGGCTACATCATTCAAAGCTTTCTTTATCGACTATGTTCGTCGAGCTTGCAATACCGAGGCAGATGCTTTGGCCAATCTTGCAGCAGTCCTAGCCATCCCTATCAGAAGACAACAGGTGGTGGTCGTCTCTAATTGGAAATTATTCTGTGTCGAAAATAATCGTAATATTGAGTTCAGCAATCTTACTGAAGTCAATATTATCAATGAAGACTGAAGAATTCCTTTCATCGACTTTGTAGTTCATGACATACTCCCTGAAGATCCCAAAGAAGCTACGAGTATTCGTTGAAGGTCTCTACGATTTTATTACAATCAGACCACTAAGACTCTTTATCGACGAACTTATGACGGTCTTCTCTTGCGCTGTCTTGCTGGTGATGAAGCAAAACAAGTACTGCGTGAAGCTCACGACGGTGTCTGCGGAGCACATCAACCCGGTCCTAAGCTACAGGATCGTATCCGACGCATGGGTTATTATTGGCCCTCTATGGTTTCTGATGCCATTGAATATGCAAGAAAATATCGAGCTTGTCAAATCCATGCAGACTTCATTCATCAACTTTCAGAATTCCTGTATCCGACTGCTACATCCTGGCCTTTTAAAGCTTGGGGCATGGACATCATCGGTCCTATCAATCCTCCTTTTTCTAGAGGACATCGGTTCATATTGGCAATAACCGATTACTTCTCCAAATAGGCTAAAGCTATACCTTTGGCTGAAGTCAAGACCAACAGCGTCATCAATTTCGTCAAATACCATGACATCTATCGATTTGGTGTACCTCGAAGAATCATTCACTATAATGGACCACAATTTATCAGCCAAAAGTTTACAAGATTCTGCGATGATCATCGGATTGACAATGTCGCTTCGACAGCCTACAATTCTGCTGCTAATGGATTAGCTGAAGCTTTCAACAAAATCATCATTAAGCTCCTCAAGAAGTTTGTATCCACTAACAAATGAAACTGGAGTGAAAAGCTTGGTGAATGTCTTTGGGCCTATCGAACTACGGTCCGCAATCCCACAGGCTTTACACCTTTCTCTTTGGTGTATGGTTGTGAAGCAGTTATGCCTCTAGAACTTCAAATTCCTTCTTTAAGGATTGCCATTGCTAATGAACTCACTACAGAGAATAACGATCTTCTCCGACTTCAAGAATTAGAAGTGCTCGATAAAAAGCGGCTATTGGCTCAACAGCATATTGAGTTATATCAAGCCCGCATATCGAAGACTTTCAACCGCAAAGTTAAAGTCAGAGCCTTTCAGCAAGGAGAACTTGTTCTAACAGTAAGACGTCCTATGACTATGACTCACTCGAGCAAAGGCAAGTTCGATGCAAAGTGGGAAGGACCTTACGTTGTCAGCAAAGTCTTTTCAAATGGAGCATATCAACTGGCAGAATTAGATGGTCGAGTTGCAATGATGCCTATCAACGGCAAATTCCTCAAGAAATACTATGTATAAATGTAACAGAAATTTATGTAAATATGATCAAACAATTCATAAATAAAGTTTGATTTTTATTTCATCAATCATGATGTTATATGATATCAAGGAAGGTCGCTATCGTCCTTCTCAATATTAGGACGCGGACCACTGCCGTCCTTATCAAAGACATAATCAGCAAAAGAGCTGAGAACATCTTTGCTAGAACCCACGAGAAACTTGCAAGCAGCCATCCTCATGGCCTCTTCCTCTTCAGTCTTTCCTGGTTCAAGCAGGAAGTCCAGGATATCTTGCGATGGTTTGGGTGCGGACGAACCTTCGCCTGCCTCTGCCTGCTTTGGCTGGACCAGTTCGGCCGGATGTTCTTTAATGCCCGCTTCAACTTTTGGGGTAACTTCGACCTTCTTGGATGCATCTCCGGACGACATCTTTATGTTAAAAAGTGGAAATGATCATTCCTTCCAGATTTCTGTTCTATTTATAGACAGAGATTCTCAAAATAATAAAACGTCACATTCATCCGACGGTTCGTCCGTTCATTCATCATCACCTGACGGTTCATCTGTTCATCATCATCAGACGGTTCGTCCGTTCATTCATCATCACCTGACGGTTCATCCGTTCATCATCATCAGACGGTTCATCCGTTCATTCACATCCATCACCTGACGGTTCATCCGTTCATTAATATCAGACGGTTCATCCATTCATTCACATTCATTCGACGGTTCATCCGTTCATCAGACGGTTCATCCGTTCATCAGACGGTTCATTCATTCATTCACATCCATCCGACGATTCACCCGTTCATTCAATTCATTTGACGGTCTATCCGTTCATCCTGACGATTCATTTCGTTCATTTATTTCATTTATACCTTTTGACGATCCATTTTCGTTCATTTAATCATCCACATCAGTAACTTATCATCCTTGATTAAGTTATCTATTGAAATAATAATATTCGACAGATTATATTCTGCCACATCCATATACCTCTGAGCAGATATAATGAATATAATTATTTTCTACAAAATCATCAAGAAATATATCATGTCCTGCACCTCTGAATATATTTTCTATCGCTATTATTTATATCTGAATAAGATATGCAAGAAATAATAGAGTCACAACAAAATATCTTTTATTGATCAAAATTTAAGACATACATAGCTAAAAAAAGAAGATACAAGATGTTCTTTCTACTGAGATGGAGGCATTATCAGATTAGCAATTTGCTGTTTCAAAATCTGCAACCGTTCTTCGCGAGATGCCATCACTCTCCTCCTAGCCTCTTCCATCCCAGATTCTTCATTAAAATGGGCATGGATACCATTCGGCGAGTAATTTCTGCATCATGAGCTGCTACATACTCGTTTCTTTCCTGAGTTAGAGCATCAATTTGTTAGACTGCAGTCTGATGCTCTGTAACTTCATTTTCCAGTTCCTCTTCGAGACGAGCAATCTCCGCCCTCAGCTCAGCAATCCTTCTCTCTCTTCTTTCAGCAATTGAGATCACCGATTCCAACTTGGAATTATATTCAGCAGATTTAGTAGTATAGGCATCCAAGAGGTTCTGGAGATTCACTCTTTCAATTGCAGCTGCCTGAGCCATTTGTTCAAACTCTGCCTGCACTAAAGGTTCCACTTCCCCTTTGTTGAGATCTTTATAGTTCTTTATGGAGATTTCCAGCTCATTCAATATATGGTCAAGAAAAGTGGCCTGAGCCTCATCACCTTGCTCCCGGATGGCCTTCACCAAGAAAGAGGTCGGACCTCTAACCATGTAAAAACTGGCATCTTCTTTGTCCATCATTCTATTGACCAGAGGCCCCAAGGACTCGAAGAAGCATTTGGTGAATGATTGGATGACAAGCTGATTAATCGCCAGAGCACCAGGAGTCGCAGCTACTCCTGTTGATGACGAAGCAGCAGGACGCTTAATTTCTCGTATCTGAACAGCAGGCTCTTTGAATAAGGGAACCAAAGTAGAGCTGGTTGCTCCTCCTGGTTGTTCCTCTGCAAAATCAAATACTGTCACTTTGCATGTCATTGGCTATTGATAAAAGAGAATCAAAAGTGAAAACAGTCTTACCATGGGTGGATCCAGCAATAAGCCTATCATCTGCAGGAACAGACTTTAGCTGAGCAGAAGTAGCTTCAGACACTATGGCTTGACTACTTCCTGCTTCAGAGCCACAAGATAAATGGCGGCTACTACTGGCAATTGTCGTTGCCAGTACTATATCCATACATGTTGGAGGAGCAGAAGAGGATTCGGGTTCTATATAGATAAAAGTAACGATATTAGCTATCAAGTTATTTATTAAAAGAAGATCGCTAATTTCATCACAATACCTTCGGGAGCAGCAACTGGAGTTTCCTCCAAATCCACCTCTTCATCAGCAATCTTCTCCGGAGATCTCGGCACCTCAGCCTCCTTTTCAGGAGTCAGAGTGTCATCAATAGCTCGAGGGGATGTCTGGATCTTAACATTCTCTTCCGGATTTTGTGTCTCATCAGCAGCTTCTGATGAGGTGCTCTCCTCGTTCTCGCTGTCCTCGGGAGCCTCTTCACTAGCAGCAACAGCGGCATGATCAGCTTCTTCTTAATAACCGAAGTCACAGCCATATAAAACTTCGATCATCAAACGATCTTCTTCCGCAAGGGTTGCTCCTGGTGTGGCAGGAAGATGAGTTTCCGCTGCTGTTGGCAATGGAGATTGTAAAGGTTCATGCTCTGTTTCTGCAATATTGTCTCTAGGCTCTATGTCCTCATCTTTCCGGTCGATCTCTTCTCTCTCCTCAATATCCTCTCTCTGCTCTGGACTGGGAGTTTTATTCCCAGACTCAGAAACAGGAGTGGAAGAGGGCATGGTGAGTCCCGCTGCAGCGTCTATCATGATCGAAGACAAAACTTGTCTTCTGCGGACCAACCTTTTCTTTCTATGCAGAGGTCTCTCAGGACTCTCTACGTTTATTGCCTCAACTTGTTTTTGAACAGAGGTCGGTGTGGCAGCTTCTTCCTGCTGAATTATCTCGGCCAGCTGCCGAGATTGAGATCTGGTAGAAATCTTTTCTGAAGAATGATCCAAGATCAGTTTCTTCTTCGCAGCTGGGACGGAAGGCTCCTCTCTCCTTTTCTTCTTGGCTGGAGATTTAGCAACCTTCAAAGAAACATGCAGTGGCATGTTAACCTCTTCAGGGAACATAGCGTCCCTCAAAACCTCTAAGGGCACATCCACTGGCTCATGCACCTCATCATTACCTGGAATTGACATGATGACTCCTCCTTTCTTCAATCTCGTTGCAGACGAAGCTATCCGCAAGATTGAAGTTCTCGGCAAAATTGTTCGACGATGTATAAAACACCGAATATGTGAACAGCATACGAGGGCCATGATTACTATTCACCGGCATCGAGAACGTTACTTTCGTATCTCGAGCGTTGTAATAAGCCCAAGCTCGGGCTCCATCTATCAAGAAACCTTTTTCTTGTAGGCATGAGATAGCATTACCTACGTGGAATTGGTCATATCCAAACTGCCGAGCAAACCAGCTGGAAAGATATGGCTCCAAGTAGCATTCTTCTTCAAACCGATATACCAAGTGGGATGGACGAATTATCTTCAACCAATCAAAAGCTGTATGGCTCAAAGGTTGCATCTTTGAGTCAACCATGTTGGTCGACATCTGTTCGTATCCTGCAGGAGGAGTAGTACAATAGAAGTTACATCCTTTGCCAAGGTTCAAAGCATATCTGCAATCTCTCAAGGAAGTGTATTTCCACTTACCATGGGAGAATCTTCGCAAAAAGCTGCCACTGACTGGTCCCATGTCGGGGTCCATCAAAGTAGGATGGTGTAGAAGCAACCACCCGAACAGATAAGTATATGGCAATTCTAGCCGAGGAAACTCTTTCTCGTCCTTAGCTTTCAGCATCAATTCAACGTACAGGCGGAGACTGGCATTCATTCTACAAGTCATCGTCGATAAGAGATCCATCTTGTAGCCAAAGACTAATCGAACGGCAGCAAAAAGAACACCACAATGGAAGCGGTCTACGGCACTTGCTCCGGAAACGACGAATCTACGGAGCCAATATGTCAGAAAACCTGCCAGTTGGGCTTCTTTTGACATAAATCGATATCCCACTCTCATATAACTCTCAAGAATGTCTCCTTTCTTTAGAGGAGGACATTGATGATCGTCTTTGATCTTGACATCCAAGTCACCACTTCTCTCCATTAACTTCACCACTTCAGTGCTACTCAGTGGTTTAAAGAAGTCGGGATAGCAGTTATCATATTCCTTGGTCTTCTTTTCTTCAATATGGTTGAGGAACAAATAAGGCAACCATTTGGATGAATAACAGGTACCAAATGTACCACTTTTGTAAAACAAAGAACAAATTTTATAATGACACAGCAGTTCTTCGAAAACTTCTACCATGGCTGCGTTCTCTTTTCGAAGTTTGTCCAACTCATCATTAGTTGGGACAAATTCCTCATACGGGGCATCCCCCATCGGCACATAAGAGATCTACTGCATATCATGAAGGGCAAACCCGATCTCTCCGCAGGGAGTCATAAAAGTCCCTGTCCTGTAGTTGTATCTTTCTGCTAGAGCCAGAAATAGATACGGATTGGGGGCAAAACCGTAAACAGTGGCATACACTGCTTGATACAAGTTAATCTGCTGAAGTTTATTTTCAAACTTAGTCAAAACCCAGTTTGCTATACAACTCCATCTCTTATAGTCTGGGTTCACCAGTCCAGTTAATCTGAGGTCTTGATCTGGATACCTCCCTTCGACCTTCGCGAATTCATTCGCGAATATTGGAACTCTCGTGGGCAATAGCAAAGAAGAATTTTTCGGCGGAATACAACCGGGCTTTAAACCTCTGAGCAAGACACTGTATCGTTCCGAAGAACTGTAGAACATGTCCTTCTTGTTAGGCCCCTTTTTCAGATAAATCTTTTCTGGACGGGCATCCTGAAAAGGTGTGAGATTCCATTCCATTTTCCTCGGATAGCTTGCATGAGCATATCGAGATAAGGGGAGACAGCGGGAGACATTTGGTATCGAGATTGTCCTGTCTTTCTGTTGGACAATCCGTTCTTCCATCCGTGGCTTCGACTGAGAGCTCTTCTCAAAAGCTTCGCCAAACAGAAATAGGGGCTTCTTGTGAATGATGGCATCTGCCGACTCCAAAGATTGTCCATTCATCAGACATAACAAGGTTTCATTATCTTGGGTTACCAAGATAGCTTGGCGGAAAGCTGGCAGATCATACTGTGGATAGTACATATGGCACAGGTCTTCTTTGAATTCTGATTCTGAAAGAGTTCCCACAAAGTTCTCATACCCTGGATCTTCTCTGGTATCAACTACATCAAACAAAGAAAACAAAAATTCAGCACAAGAAAAAATCAAGGATGCAACCATCAAATTGCGCAACTATCAGATTGCGCAGCCATCAGATTGTGCAACCATTTGATTGCGCAACAAACAGTTTGCGCCAGCATCAGATTGCGCTGGCAATCCTGCGCAAATCAGCAGATTATGATGACTTTTGTCAGCGCAATTCAACCGATTGCTCAAGAAAGTATTCTTCATAAAAATGAAGAATAACTAGTTCGTGCAACCAAGACCTAAAAAGGGTGGCGCAATATGATCACATCTCTAAAAAGAGATGGATTTTGAAGATCAGTGAAGTCGAAAAAACTCTAAAAAGAGTTTTCGATTGAGTCATCTACCTTGCAACGCAGGATGCACAGTCTCATGTCGAGAAGGATGTCGTGCAACCCTAGCTAAAGGCTCGGCGGGGGCCTTGCCCTTGGCAGCGACGGAAGAACGCTTGGGAGCCATGGAGATTCGATGGAGAAGAAAGGAGGAATAAGCTCGCGACTTCTCTCTTAATCACAAAAGCAAAGTAAAGAATAAAATGAATATTGAAGAGAACTATTTATAGTTTTTCAAAGAGTAACAGCTGTCTCAGACTGTGCCGAAAAAGTTGGATTGACTCATCCGATTGCGCAGACAGCTCATGCGCAACTTGATTTTAAATTTTAAAATTCAAAGTATTTCAAAACTTTGAATAAATTTAACTTTTGAAAACTTTGAAGGGGGTCTGGTAGGTCCTAAAATATCAAGTTGCACCTATCAACAAAGTCAAAAAATCAAGAAATACAACTTTCAAATGAACTGCGCAGACATCAGATTGTGCATCATTCCGATTGCGCACACTGGACTGCGCACACTTTCAACTGCGCAGGCTGACGTGGCAATGTCATTATTATCTGACAAAATCAAATCTTTCTGACAGCTGACAGCACAAAGAACGAGGAGACTGTTCGTTTATTGTGCCGCACAGCGCTCGAGGACAGCTGTACATGCAGCACAATCTAGTGTCTGCGTAATCCATTTCAGCGCAATCCGAAGTCAGCATAATTCATGTGGCTTACTTCATTGTGTCAACTGACAAAAGTACACGTGGCATTCATGCCATCAATTGCTTGTTACGTGGCAACCGTCTTCACACAAACATGCATATTTCAATCAAATAATGCCATGTGTCCAAGACAGTCAGCCCACAACCAGACAACTGCCTGTGCAATCTGATGCTGCGCAATCCAGTTCCTGCACAATCTAACTTACGCCATTCAGAATAACTAAAAACTATAAATAGAGTTTCAAGTCTTCATTCAAGGAGATCAGAGATCAGATAGAGAGATCAGACATAAAAGTTCAGAGAGTTCAGGAGTTCTTGCCCAAGTGCTGCTGCATTCTTCCGAGACTTTTGCCTTCAACTTCAGAGGCTACCGTCTTCAAAGTTCACATCGTCCAAGGGATAAAGCAATCGTCTTCTAGATTGGATTCCTACAGTTGTACTTTCCCAGAATTCTTGTAATCTTTACAAAGTTTGTATCAATAAAGTTTCATACTTTTGTTTTTTGCAAACAATTACAGAGGTACATACCCCAGTTATGGAACTACCATTTATTGTAGCCTTGCTTACTGGCATTGGCGAGGATTCTAACTAACATAATTTTGGACAAACACATATGATTATCAGATTATATCTTGAGAAGATTTTTAAATATATTATCTCTATTGTACCCTTCTGTGTTATAAAATTGTATTCCATCATCAAATAACTTAAGAGTAGGGATATTTTATAGTTCTTTCATAGTGTAATGATATGATGACTTGTAGAGTGTCTGTACCCTAGAGATATAAGTAGCACTGGTATTAGAATAGTAACCTATTGTAAACGATTCCTCTGTTATTATAATACCAACCAGTTTTTATATAGGATGTTAGTATGCCTTACAGCTTTGATGATTATTATATATTCCCTTATCCTTTCCAGTAAGGCACCCATGACCAGAGCCTGTCCTTGAGTATAGTTGTAGTTTCGCCTAAGACTGAGAGGTCTATATATATATATATATATATATATATATATATATATATATATATATATTATATATATATATGTTACAGATAATTGGCATATGGGATATGGATTGGTTGGTATCTATAGGTCATTGTTGTATAGGATTATTGACATGTTGTTTAGCCTATATTTGGTCCAGTTTCTATTTTAGTTAAGTCTCTTTGTGTTGAGTTCAGTCATGTTTGATCAACCATTATAGGCAGTGTATAGACCCTTTACTAGATACCATGTCCCCTTGGTTCAGGCTTGTATAAGTTGTTCACTGTACTCAATATCTCATTACCTACCATGTTGTATCATAGATTTCACTGGACCATTGTTCAGACCCAATTATTGACTCACCAATATAACCATCAATCCCTTAACATATTCTACATATCTGGAGGGTTAGTATCATGCATATTAGAGGTCTACACTCATCCTTACTTTCTGTATATGGTGACATACTATCTCTTAGCATTTTACTTTACTTGATAGCCTTGCAATACCCTTCATTATAACCTGCAGTACCTGCCTACAGTGGAGCTTATACCTTTTTGGGCATTGTTGTTCAGTTCATTTAGGACAGTTGTATACATTGGAGATAAATGTGGGTTGTTAATAAGAGTTCTCCTTTGATTTTTCATTGTTCTGTCCTCTTTCATCTTAGAAACAGATGATACCTGCTTAGCCCATCTGTCCAGATACATTTCCAAACCTTTCTTTTCATTGTTGGTTCAGTCTTCCAAAAGCCTCTACCTGGGTATTAGTTTAATTTTCCATATGTATGTGTCCTACATATCATTGTCCTACATATGATTGTTCTGCATCTTCACATGCATCCATGCTACACCACTGTTCTGTCCTAATACACCCTACAGTATCTGACCCATTCATGGAGTGATAGGCATGTGGTGGGTGTGTGTTATTAGACCTTGAGTAGAGTTTGAGGTGATGAGAGTTAAATATATATAGCTTGTATATATGTAATGTATTTTGATTTGGTATGTAGCCTGCACTTTGCAGTATACTGCCTGTTGCATTCCCTGCACACCAGTTTGGTTCACTTCTTTTAAGACCACTTCCTGCATGTAGTTTAGTAGGTGTTCAGTCCTGATAAAGAGGAGAGGCCCAGGTTTGATCTAAAGGCATGTTTCAGTCACCATGTAAGTTTTCTTTCACTTTAACTTTATAAGTTGGACCTAATGTCCTGTCCTTTTTGCGTTATAAATTCAGTCTC
>JANAVB010036796.1:0-27397 GCA_029216955.1 Iris pallida | reverse complement strand
CTCTCTCTCTTGCTCGTATCTCTCTCTCTCACGCTCTTATCTAGGTATGGATATCTATTTATTTTAATTTTTTGGTTTTTTTGGTTTTTTGGGTTAAATTTCTGTTAATTTTTTATGATGTTGTTTTGGTTGCTAGATAATTATATATTGTGTTTAAATTTTGATTTTCTTTTGGGGGGATTTGGTGATTAGGTTTTGATTTGAGATTTGGGTTTTTTTTTTAGGATTCGGGAGAGAAATTTTGGAGAATTAATTTTGGGTATTTGAGACAGACTGTAAGAATCTGCTTTAGCTTTGTTTTATGGATAATTTGTGTAAATATGGCTTTGGTCATATTTTTTGATTTGTTATATAAACGAATAGGACCATATATGGGTATTTTTTTAGGGATTCGGGAGAGAAATTTTGGAGAATTAATTATAGATATGTTCGGGAGATAGATTTTGGATAATTTTGGAGAATTAGTTCGGAAAAAAATTATATGTAGTGAACAAGTGCAGATTTTTGAGAATTAATTCGAAAAAAATTATATGTAGTGAACAAGTGCAGAGAATTTATTTTGGAGAATTAATTCGAAAAAAAATTATATGTAGTGAACAAGTGCAGATTTTTGAGGCATTTCGAAAAAAAATTCACAAATATTTGCACAAATATTTAGATTTACAAGTGCCCATGTAAATCTAAATTATCATACGTAGTGCTAAGTAAATCTCTAGCTCATTTTCTATTTGAATTGTCTTGGTGCCCTTGATGGGACTTACATCAAGGTCAATGTGCAAGAGGGTGATATACCTAGGTACCGTACAAGAAAAAATAAAATTGCGACAAATGTCTTGGGAGTTTGCTCCCCAAACATGCAATTTATTTATGTTCTACCTGGATGGGAGGGTTCCACAGCTGATTCTAGGGTTCTCAGAGATGCTATTTCTAGGAGAAACGGGTTGGTGGTCCCTCGAGGTAAATTCTCTTATTGATATAGGTTGGTTGGTGATGAACTTTCAAAGTTTTAGCACTCACTTACTTTTTTTGTTTAATCGTAGGTTATTACTATTTATGTGATGCTGGGTATAGCAACAGTGAAGGATTTTTGACACCTTATAGAGGTGAGAGGTATCACTTGAAGTCATGGGGGACAGATCACTTGCCTGAAACACCTAGAGAATATTTCAACATGAGACATTCTCGTGCTAGGAATGTGATAGAGAGAGCATTTGGTATGTTGAAAGGAAGATGGGCGATCCTTAGGAGCAAATCATATTATCATGTCAAGACTCAATGTAGGGTAATCATTGCTTGTTGTCTTCTACATAACCACATTCGACAACAAATGGCCGTTGACCCATATGAAGAGGAAGAAGCAAGTTGATGTTCCAGAACGGTTGGAGGGGGAGGGATTAGATTTGTGAGAGCTCAAATGCTTGGAGTGCATGGAGGGATAAGTTAGCACAAGAGCTTTTTAATAGTTGGAATGGAATTTGATTTTTTTTTTCTTGTTTCTTTGGAATGCGAATGTTGTGTAATGACTGTAGCTTTATCAATTTTGGATATTAATCTCTGTGAGAAACTTGATGAGTGCTAAAGATACTTGAAATATGATGTGAGAGCTTTGTTTTGACTGAGATAATATTGGTGCATTAATGACTGAGATAATATTTGTTATAATATTGTTGTAATTGAAGTCTCAATTTTGTTGGTCGTCTTTGATCTCTGCACATTTTTCGCATTATTAATGTGATTCATCGTAACAAAGTTTGCAGGTAACTTACTGATGTTAGTTCAGTATTAGTAAATTAAACAATGCATTGAAGTTAATTAAGCTATTTTTAGATTTCAATTCTTTTTATGGCTGTCGGTAATGAACCATATAGCAAGTGTGACTTCTTCTTGAAGAGATCAATGATAGATTGTTTTCACTGCGAGAACCTTGTTATAATTTCATACTTTCATTGGGGATAACTTGGCTTGTCTTAGAGTCCGAAACACCAAAAGTAAGTTTGTACAAGTGGTCTGGTCTTCCTGTTACTGAATTATCATTCCACTCTAGACAGACATCTAGGATTGGTTTCACCAAGGAAATGCTGGAACTGATAGTATCTTGGATCCAAGTATTTTTTCCTATATGAAGCATGAGCAGAGGTTAGAGCCTTGTTGTTCTCTATGTTTGTATATGCTTTTCACTTCCTATTGGTGTATAGACTGAAGCTGGGATTGAGAAGGGGATGTGCACTATATACTGGAGTTGTACTTATTCAGGGGAAATTATAGACAAGGATCAGATGGGTGTGTGGCTAGAGCTGGTATGTTTGCCAGAAGAAAGGACTTTCCAGGTTGAGGAACTTCATAATGTCATGTTTGTTCAAGAGAATTGATGAATATGCTGCTATCTTGATGGAACCATGTTATTATGTGACTGGGAATTCACATGGCTTTGAAGTTTAAAAAAAAAGGCTCTCCTTTGTCTGGAATTGGCAAAGTGGCTTTCTTGTGCCAGGAAACATGGATACAGGAAACATGGTTGGGGTTCTGGTTTTATTCTTTCTCTTCTTAACATAGAATTATAATGTGATGATCTTGCAATTTCTGGTCTTAATAAATCTCTGCTGATGGTTTTTTTTCTTTTCTTTTTGTGAAGATGGCTAGTTCTAAGCATCACTGGACTACGATTGAGGATGCTAAACTTGTTGAGTGTCTCATAGACTTAGCAAGTGATGGAAAGTGGAAGGCTGACAATGGCACTTTTAGGGCTGGATATGCTAAGCAGTTGCAAGTTTGGCTCCATGAAAAGCTGCCTGGTTGTCCACTACAAGCTTCACCTCATATTGAATCAAGAGTGAAGCATATGAAAAAACAATATTGTGCTATTGCGGAGATGTTGGGACCCAATGCTAGTGGGTTTGGATGGAATGACGAACTAAAATGTGTAGTGTGTGATCAAACCTTTTGTTTTCAACCTTTATTTTTGAGTTCAGATCCTGGACACTCTTGGTCCAGTTTTGAACTTCTGTTCAAACATTTATACTGTGATCAGGTATCAGATTTGATACATGTTCTGATACAGAGTAATATAGACCAATTAATTTTTACTGCTGTACATGTAGCCTCTGCTGTCTACTCGGATCTCATGACCTCTTTATTTACCTTTTTTTGTTCTGCACAGCTAAATTTACCATATTTGACAGTCTGCAGAATATGTTGTAGCTTCAGATGTTGAGGGGTTGGATATGAATGCTTCTTTGGAAATTTTACATTGAAATGGTCATAATATCAAATGAAAATGCTTCTTGCGTTTACAGGCTGTTTGGTTGTCTTCAAATGAAAATGCCATGCAACTTTGGTCTAAATATAGCATGCTTATTCCAAGTATTTCTCATAGCCAACTCAATTATGGTATTTTTTTTTGTTTTTGTTTTGCAGAGCCATCCTAATGCGAAGGGTTTGAGGAACAAGCCATTTCCATACTATGATGATTTGGGTGCTATATTTGGTAAGGATAGGGTAAGGGGTGAAGCAGCTGAGGGCCCGACTGATATTGAAGCAATGGAGGAGGAGGAGGCAACAAATGAGGTGGTTCATGGTTTGGATGACATCCAGGAAAAATGCGGATGTTGATGAGAATATGAGTCATTCACATGTACCTACTGGAGATGCTTCTAGTAGTGGTAGGAGGACGAAGAAAAGGACTAAGACAACTGAAAGTACTATCCTTGAAAGTCTTGTCGATGTAATGAAGGACATGGGTAAGTTGAATGGAGAAACATCTGCAAATGTGGCAAAAATTGCCAAATGTTTTGAGATAGAAGCGGAGTGGGGTTCAAGGAGACTCAATGTATTTGAGAAAGTATCCAAGGTAGAGGGGTTTAGTGTTGGGAACGAAGCGCGAAAACCGTTCCCCCAAACCAAAAAGTCTTGCGAGAGAACCGAGCAAAAGCACACAAACCAAAAACGCCAAACACAATCGCAGACACAAAAATTTTGACGTGAAAAACCCTTGCGGAAAAAACCACGGGACGATCGGAGTCCAACCCTGAAGAACCTACTAATGGAATAAAGAGAATACACCCTCTACAAGCTCCTCCGATTCAACACGGATCACCACAACTCACTTGAAAGAAGAAATTTTTGATTGCGGACTCCGAAGAACAAGAGATGCCGAAAAATTATTCGAAGCAATCTCTTTCACAATAGTCCTTAATCCTCTCTCTCTCCCAAAGATTGTAAAGCACTCTTTTTTGAGATGATTTTACAACTAGCATGCATCACCCTTTTATAAGCCCTTGGTAACCCACACATGGAAGGCCAATATATATAAACTTCCAATATAAATCAATCATATATTTAATGGAAATCCAATCATAATTAGCTTACCATAATTGGAAACCCAATAATATCGAAAGCTACTATATGAAGGGTCCAATCATAAATATATAATCAAAGTAAATATGGAAATCCAATCATATATTTCCTTACCATCTATGTACCAAAATAAAATCCATGCACTACCCAAGCTTCTCCGACACACGGATGGCGCTCGTCGCTCTCCGGGTTATTCTCCACATAGGTGGGAACCCCACCCACTCCAACAAATCTCCCCCTTCACAACTATGTGGAGGAGGTCGTCATCCCGACGATCTACCTGCAGTACTCAAACTTTCCCCTCGGAAGAACCTTCGTGAGCATGTCCGCTCCATTATCATCAGTATGAACCTTCTTAAGCGCCGCATCCTTCTTCTCAACCACATCCCGTATCCAATGATACCGAGTCTCGATGTGCTTGGACCGACTATGAAATGTCTGGTTCTTCACAAGGTGAATAGCACTCTGACTGTCGCAAAGCAAAGTATACTGCTCTTGCTTCAGCCCTATTTCCTGCAGCAGCTTCTTCATCCAGAGTAACTCCTTGCAAGCCTCCGTCCGCAATGTACTCTGCCTCTGTCGTCGACAAGGCACACACTTCTGCAACCGCAACTGCCACGATACCGCTCCTCCAGCAAACATCATCACATAGCCCGAAGTCGATCGCCTCGTGTCTACATCTCCAGCCATATCAACATCAGTATACCCAACCAGCTTCGGCTCGTCACCACCAAAAGAAAGTCTCCAATCAGCAGTGCCCTGAAGGTATCGTAGAATCCACTTGACCGTACTTCAATGTACCCTTCCAGGATTTGAAAGGTACCTGCTAACTGTGCCAACTGCATGAGCGATGTCTGGCCTCGTACACACCATAGCATACATAAGACTTCCCACAGCTGAAGCATATGGAACCCGCTCCATATCTTCCTTTTCGTCCTCGGTAGATGGACATTGCACCTCAGTGAACTTAAAGTGAGCCGCAAGGGGGCAACTCACTTTCTTCGACTCGTATACCGAAATGCTGAAGTACCCGGTGAATGTACTTCTATTGGGATAAATGTAGCAGCTTGGACTCTCTCTCTCGGCTGTTCTCCATCCCAAGAATAGTCTTTGTCGTGCCAAATCCTTCATAGAGAAGGTCGCGCCCAGTTGCGCTTCAACTACACTATCTTAGTGGCATTCTGACCCACTAACAACATATCATCTACATAGAGCAATAAAATGATGAAATCATCCTCGATAAAGTACCTCAAAAATATGCAATGGTTCGACGTCGTCCGTGCATAGCCATGCTCCCCCATAAATGACGAACTTCCTGTACCACTGCCTCGGAGCCTGCTTCAGACCATACAAGCTCTTCCTCAACCGGCAGACCAAATGTGACTTGCCCTTCTCACAGAATCCCTCTGGATGCTCCATGTATAACTCCTCTTCAAAATCACCATGGAGGAATGCCGTCACGTCCATCTGCTCGACCTCCAAGTCAAAACTGGCTGCCAATGCTAGCACCACCCGAATAGACGATTGTTTGACGACTGACGAAAAGATCTCATCATAATCACGCCTTTCGCTGACCGTAACCTTTAACTACTAGCCTCGCTTTGTATCGAGGGCGAGTAGCATCATCCGTCTGCTTCACTCTAAACACCCATCGATTCTTTAAAGCCTTCTTGCCCTTTGGCAACCGCACCAGCTCATAAGTGGAATTGGCATATAAGGAACTCATCTCCTCCTGCATATCCTCCATCCACTCCTGTCTGTGTTCGTCTTCCATAGCCTCTGCAAAACTTTCGGGCTCTTCCCCGTTAGTCAATAGCACATACTCACCCGGTGAGTATCTCGTAGATGGTCGACGCTCTCTGTCGCCTTCTCAGTGGAGCCACTGGTGCTGGCTGTATACCAACAGCCTCATCCTCTTCAGGAACTGCCTCCCCGGCATGCTCATCCTCCTGAGGGACTGTCACGCCCCGAGTCGGCAACGTTCGTCCCCCAGGTTAATTTTTACCGATTGATCGTCCTCGCTAAGGCGTGATGCCGTACGAGTCTGGAATTGCACTCGTACAAGGCAGAACGTTACATTGGATTTGATATTAATACGCCAAGTTGAAACTTCACAAATAATATCATAATTTAAGACGCAGTATAGGAAGATAAAATGCTTTTCATTCATAGCTTGCAACTGTCAACCCTTGACCAATTTTTTTTTTTTTGTTTGTTTGTTTATGAAGTTGGAAAAATAAAAATTATTATTTCCTTTAATGTCCCATCTATTGTGATGTTTTAAATGAATGGGGGGGGGGGACCAAAAGGATATATATATAATGACAGGGATCAATTGGTAATATAGTTTCTTTTGCAGGGACCTGAATGATTAAAGATGAGATTTGAATCTCAACTGCCATTTAAACACCCCTCTCAAACCGAGCCCTAAGTTCTAAACTTCCTGATAACTCCAATTCAGGATTTAAACTAAATCCTACTAACATTCAAATTCCGATCTCTCCAAATCCCTGGGGAATTCTGATCTATCCAAACTGGTATGAATATATATATACACACATATGATCAGTTGGCAGCCGGAAACCATCCACAAGCCCTAGAAATTCTGTTCACGGGGTCGAATCGAAGAGGAGTCGAGGAGAATCAACCTCGAACAATAAGCAACTCAATAGGTGTGATTAGCAGTTTTATTCAGATAATTACTCCATGTATTCTTCTAATTTGAGGTGGTCTAGATTAGCAGTTTTTATTCAGATAATTACTCCATGTATTCTTCTAATTTTCCGTCTATTGGTAGTGGATTTGTGTCCACCGGACGTGACAATGATTCTTGATATTCAGTTTATTCATTATTCGGTTCATGTCTTTTCATTGATCTTGACTGTGACATGATTATTCCTGTGGATGAGATATAGTTTTCCTGTGATTCTAGATTATCGTGACTTGATTTAGACAGCGTACTACCGCGACACTGCGGCGTAGGCTGGGCTTGGACACGTTTCGTATCCGAAAAGCGGGTGCGGGTCGTGACAAGTTTTTTTGGTGGCCCATGCAGGTCTACGTTAATCACTTCGGTTACGTCACTGTGCCGTCGTGAGCCTGCAAATAGGAATAGACACTTAGGATCTCATCCACATGTCTTGACTCATTATTGGCCTCTAGTCCTTGATTTCATTGAATCCTTGATTTGCATCCTGCTTGAAATTCTCTTCAACGGCTAAAGTGTTCTCCTTGTTTTAGTTAAGATGGACTCTCAAGACAGAAACAACACCGCAGGGAGCAGCTGGCGGAAATTGCTAGTAGATACTGACAGTAGTATAGATAGACTTATATTTAAACTTTGAATTGTTTAAGAGCAATTGAATTTCTTTATAGCAGCGGTTCTAGATTATCCGTTCTCGCAGATCACAGCTCCTTAAAATTTCGAGGACGAAATTTGTTTAAGGGGATAGAGTTGTCAACCCCTTGACCGATTTTTTTTTTGTTGTTGTTGTTGTTTGTTTATGAAGTTGGAAAAATAAAAATTATTATTTCCTTTAATGTCCCATCTATTGTGATGTTTTAAATGAATGGGGGGGGGGGGGGACCAAAAGGATATATATATAATGACAGGGATCATTGGTAATATAGTTTCTTTTGCAGGGACCTGAATGATTAAAGATGAGATTTGAATCTCAACTGCCATTTAAACACCCCTCTCAAACGAGCCCTAAGTTCTAAACTTCCTGATAACTCCAATTCAGGATTTAAACTAAATCCTACTAACATTCAAATTCCGATCTCTCCAAATCCCTGGGGAATTCTGATCTATCCAAACTGGTATGTATATATATATATACACACATATGATCAGTTGGCAGCCGGAAACCATCCACAAGCCCTAGAAATTCTGTTCACGGGGTCGAATCGAAGAGGAGTCGAGGAGAATCAACCTCGAACAATAAGCAACTCAATAGGTACATAATCCTGCCTACTATTTTACAGCTTTGATTATATGCATATGGTGTTCGAGATGTTTATAAGGTTCGAAGGGTTGTGTATATATGAACTCTAGGTTCTGTAATGGAAAGTAACGATACGACCATACATGTTAACTTGTTAACTGTTGCATCCCTAAACATGAGGACATGAGCATTGGGTATTGGATATGGCACTAAGTTTCTTAACCATTCTGTTTCCTTCAATTGGAAGTCCTGTTTAAGCTCAGATGGGAGGATACCTTGGGCCATTAGATGAGACCTTCATTGAAGTATCAGAATTAGGCATGGTATCAGTCAGGTTACATACCAGCGGGGTTCCTGATAGACCAAGACTGATATTAGCTATAAACTTAACATACGGTAGTATATTATTTGAGCATGTATCAGGAAAGTCTACATCTAGGTGTCAGGAGTAATATCAGAGTTCATGGGTGCTTTGGTGTCAGCCATCTACTTTGAATGTTTAAGACCAATATATTCAACATCGGGTCCCTATCCAGGCATTGTCCTGAAATCACATCAGGTATAATGAATAAGGCAGGTTCACTAAGTTAATTTAGGTATGGCATTTGTATTTTCTGAGGCATATGCTTTGTATGAGGAGTATCCTAATCGTTGTAATGCAGACACTAACCTGGGTGTCATCAAGCCCTGAGCCCAGGATGTCACGTCCAAGCTTCCCTCTGCCACTTGGGGCTAGTTAGCACCTGGAAAAGTCAGGACCTATGGACTTTTCCTTAATATCAGACCAACCATGGATCTCTTATAGTAACCAGAAACTTTAGACACTCTGTATCAGGCCATCTCGACCTTGGTAATCAAGTTTTTTGATTGCGGGTAGCAGAATTGACACTCACAACATTTCTGAACTAAGTATCGAGTTCGATAATTGGTTTCACCTGTGTATCAGGATACCCTTGATTTCCTGATAAACCATGATAAGAACCTTCACCTTTAAATTCCTGAGTTAGATGGAGTTGCATCATTTTCATTACCTTCTTGATTTCACAGTCTACTAAATGTCGGGTTGAGAGTCTCCCATGAGCTTTCAAACTCGATGCTACCTTAGTATCAATCCAAGAACAGAGCAACTCATGACTGTGCTAGGAGCCTCTGATAGGTACTCATCGGGTTCAGGGCACACGAAGGAAGGTATCAGACTTTATGAACAGCCATGATAATGTAGCAGGACTTGTTTGGCCCCAACACGACCTGGTCCCTTTAGCACACACAATATTCTATGTTTCAGACTTAGTCTTCGTAACCAATAACCTAAATATCGGGTATACCAAGTATTTCAACTCTGTGCGGAACAAGAGTTAGCTTTAGGTATATCTGGCGATTTGGAAGTAACTGCAGGAATCGAGTTAACCTGGTAGGTAGGATAGACATATTTAGACACTACACTTGAGTGTAAACTGATGCATACCAGTTCAGACCCTACCATGATCTGATTTACTGCCTACCTTTGAATGATTGCCTACACATTCATGACCATAATCACTGATACAGTATAGCTATTCCTGATACTTCAATAACTGAATAGCAGGTGCTTTAGGAATAAGTTCAGGAAGTTAAAACTGAACAACATAACAAGGTTGACACCCTGTCTGATAGGTAGACTGAACACCACTGGCATTCAAGTCAGTACCTGCAGGAAGCTAGCCTTTGTGCCCTCTTTAGCAAGGGTATAAACATGTGTCCCTACCACTACTGCTGCCATTGATGCAACTGGGAGCTAAAACAGGGTATGGGTGGGAATGCAGGAATTTTTTTTGTCTAATATTTCTTTTATAGCTTCCTTGGTTTGTCCTTTTGGATGGAAACTAATATCCAACTCTACTTTTCGTTTAATGCTGGATTGCTCTCTTTGATCTTCGACTACTACTGTGCTAGTTAGTACTCTTGGTGAGTTCTTTATTTCTTCGTCTATTGTGATGGACTTTACTCTGGTTTTGTGAGTTTCATAATCTTTGGAAGTTGCAAAGTTCATGGGAGGTTTTTGCATGGAGAACTTATACTACTTGGACAAGTCATGATTTCTCTCGACTTCTCGAGAATTTGTATTCCCTCTTTAGTAACATCAGTGTCTTGGTCATCTTCCTCTGGAGCAGTATGTCATGTGTAGTTATAATTATTATTTTTCTATGCGGCATTGAAATTTAATGGATGTTAATCTTATCTTTTTGCAGTAATTCATGTTTGGTTCCGAGTTACAATGAGAAATAGAACACTTTCTATCCCGAGAAGAACCTTCATTCACAATAGTAAAGGCAATTATACAAAGTACCAATTAGTATTTATTTTCCATTAGCTGAACAAAAATGATTTGTCATCTGCTAATTGAATGTCAGTATTTGTTATATTTTTTGTGTTGAACCTTTCTTTGTGAGCTACCTATGATACCCATATCACTTCATAGTTATGCTATAGGCTTCCCACATGTTTAAAGATCTAATGAATTGTTCTTGTAAACCTTCATGAATGCATCCCATGTCAGACTCATTTTTATTTGTTACTCCAATTATTGTTCTTTTTAGGTGTTTGCATGTTAACTTTAATGTTATATTTCTGGGTGTGAAGTGCCAATAACCAATACCTGTACTTAGAAATCGAGTCCATTTAAGTTGAGGGCCAAAGGAATAATGTAAGTTTATAGGATGTGTGGAAGGAAAACTGTATGTTGTACCTGATTGTGAATGATTCCTTATTGCATTCAAATATAGTCGAAGGCAAAAGACAAGCAGGGTAGTATATATTTATTGATGTATTGTGTGAGCATGACTGTGAGAAGAACCCTAACAGGAAGATATATGTATTATAGATGTTTGCGTCATTCTATGGGAGACTTACCACTAGACTTTTATGCAATGGATAGGAATAGCCTTAGTAGGAGCAGGACTGGTTAATTACACAAGCCACATTAAGGTCGACCTAGGAAATTAACAAATGAATTGGTAAGCTACTTAGTGATTCTAAATTGTGCATTGACATTATGTATATGGTATAATAGGTACTTGGACCTCGGTTCGGATTTAACCCTTACAGCAGCTCGGGACCACAGGCAAGTATACCTTGCCTTTCTACACAGCTTTATTTACATGCACTGTCTATTATTTTATCCAATTTTTCTCATATTGTTGCCATGTATCTTTTCTATCAAGCTTGTATATTTTATCATTGCTTTAGACAGTGTTCACAGTTAGCCTTGTTTCTTATTGATCGTGCCTTGATTGAGTCGTGCCTCCGTGTCTTGAACCTTGAAGCTAACCTGCGAGTCCACACTAGGGACGAGGGTTAGTGGTTTAGGGTTACGCCTGCGAGTCCACACTAGGGACGAGGGTGATGCTAGCCTGCGAGTCCACACTAGGGACGAGGGTTAGTAGTAGATGCTAGCCTGCGAGTCCACACTAGGGACGAGGGTTAGTGGTTTAGGGTTACGCTTGCGAGTCCATACTAGGGACGAGGGTGATGCTAGCCTGCGAGTCCACACTAGGGACAAGGGTTAGTAGTAGAGGCTAGCCTGCGAGTCCACACTAGGGACGAGGGTTAGTAGTTCAAACCTGCGAGTCCACATTAGGGACGAGGGTTTGAGTATTCGTTTCGGTTATCCGTTGACATCTTGACATGAGTTCTCTAGTCTTTGTTCAGCAGTTTATTTTCGTGTAGACAATGTATAGATTCGTGCTTTATTCATTGCACCGTTTTACTTGTTTATTCTGTACTTTTCTCCATGCATAATAAACTGTTAGAAAGGCTCGTTTTTATGTATCTTGCTAGTCCTCTGAGAACCTGATGATCTCTTCAGGTTAGCCGAGTTCGAGTTAGGAGCAGACCAGAGGGTTGAGCCAGCATCAGATCGCATCGCTTGCACTTGAGGTGGTCTAGATTAGCAGTTTTTATTCAGATAATTACTCCATGTATTCTTCTAATTTTTCGTCTATTGGTAGTGGATTTGTGTCCACTGGACGTGACAATGATTCTTGATATTTAGTTTATTCATTATTATTCGGTTCATGTCTTTTCATTGATCTTGACTGTGACATGATTATTCCTGTGGATGAGATATAGTTTTCCTGTGATTCTAGATTATCGTGACTTGAGTTAGACAGCGTACTACCGCCGACACTGTGGCGTAGGCTGGGCTTGGACACGTTTCGTATCCGAAAAGCTGGTGCGGGTCGTGACAGCAACGACGTGCAAGTCGTAATTACATTGGATGTCGTTGCGGCTACATTGATTGAAAACAGAAAGAAAATACATTCGACAAGTTGCCTGAACTACGCTTGTCGTCCCATACATTTGCCTTTTATACATAAGCCGTCGACTTGAATTGGCTTCAAAATACTTTAGCATAGGAAGAGCTTCAAAACGCCTCTCCGCACTTTAGCTTCGTTTTAGGTTGGAGCATCCGCCGCACCTGGGGAAATTGGGGGAGGGGATTAGCACACTTGCTAAGTGGACGAGACGAACCAACTCGTCTTAACCGACTCTGATTGTTAGGGTAGACATGTTTTAGAGTTGTCTTTCTATTAGAACTAAATGAATTCAGTTCATATTCGATAGCCGTCTTTGAGTATTAAAGCATACAACATAACATCGCAGTTTATCATGTTTCTTACCACGGCCGTGCTCGTCCCTGCATGAAAACAGAGATAATATTTACACCTGCATAAGACAATAGGTGAGCATACAACTATCTTATATGCGGTCATTGGTTCTACGCACCACTAGGGACTTAATCGAAGTTGGCATGCAACGCTACCCTTTCAGCCTAGGTTGCAAGCCTTACTGAAGGTCCCGCATGCCTCGCGCCGAAGCACGATAAATTATTCCCCCTAGGACGAATCGGTTCCGATGTCCCGGATACCGTTTCGAGAAAAATGAACTTGTGCACAAGCTGTCCATGACCATGCCTATGTGCAAACAGTTTCATATATGCAAACAGTTTTGTATAGCGCGGATAGTATCGAACGACATTATCATTTCTCGCAACTCATGCAACGATTCATTTTCCCCAAACCGTACACCGATTTAGCGTCCCGTGGGCACCAAATCATCCGAGGCATCATAATCCATGATCGACGTTTCACATTATTTTGCAGCACATGAAATAGTCTATCTTTTTACTAGAACCTTAAACTTTTCTGTTTATGTGAGAAACTTGTATTTTTCAGAGTAGATTACTCAAAATCGATACGTTTTTCCCGAGTTCTTGACTTAGTGGATTGGCAAGCAATTAACTTGGCATCATTCGATTTGAATAAATTCGAAGCAAGGAATAAGTTTGCGGGACAGAGTAGAAAAGAAGGTTCGAATCACCCACCGATTACTTTGCTTCGTGCCGATCGTCCAAGCGCTACGCAACGTCAAATCCTTAGTTACGCGAGCTCCTGCAATGGCACCAACGCTTTATTAGAATTCCTTCTTTTCCCTTTGCATCCAAATTGTAATTACATCCATGAAAACGACGCGAAAGCACTTCATCAAGCCCAGCGGCAAAGCTTCCAAGAAAACCATACAGCGGTCCGGCCCCGTCGAAGGGACTCTTATAGAGAGCTCACTCGCCGAGATGCAGCCCGCTGCATCTAGGACTTATTCCAACAGAAGTCGTTCCATTAGTTGGATCGATTCTCGTAACTTCCGTCCAAATCGATTTGAATCGATGCCGCAAGACGTTATTCGTTTACCAAGCTTAGCGATCGAGTCAGATGGCCATCTAAGTTCCCAGCCGGTCTGACTCGGCGCAAGCATATTATGAAGTTCCGTCGCCTATCGAAAGCGGGATGCTACATAATATACCACTAAGAAAAAGTTTCGTCCCGAAACTTAAGAACAAGGGTCTGACCTTAATTTAGACAAACAACGCGGGGTACTTCTCTTTCATCTCCGCCTCCATCTCCCACGTCGACTCCTCGACTAAATGGTTCCACCAAAGCACGCGGATCAAGGACATCGATCGATTTCGCAGCACCTTCTCCTTGCGGTTCAAAATTTGAATAGGCTCCTCCGAGTAAGACAAGTCAGTACGTAGCTCCAACTGATCGAAGCTAACCACATGACTTGGATCGTGCACGTATTTTTGAAGTTGTGAAACATGGAAAACATCGTGCACATCAGCTAAGGCAGGAGGTAGTGCGATCCGATAAGCAACCATTGCAACTCGCTCAATGATCTCGAAGGGGCCTACAAATCTCGGGCTCAACTTGCCCTTAACGCCGAACCGCTTCACACCACGCATGGGCGTTACTTTCAGAAACACATAGTCCCCGACCAAGAACTCTAGCGGTCGTCGACGAAGATCTGCGTAGCTCTTTTGTCGACTTTGCGCGATGCGGAGTCTATCTCGAATCAAGCGGACCTTTTCGACGGCCTGCTCCACCAGTTCCGGTCCAAGCACTTGTCTCTCTCCGACTTCATCCCAGCATATCGGCGAACGGCACTTCCTCCCATAGAGCGCTTCATATGGAGCCATCTGAATGCTCGACTGATAGCTATTGTTATACGCAAACTCTGCAAGCGGCAAATGCGTCTCCCAACTAGTCTTTAGGTCGATCGCACACAGACGCAACATATCTTCTAAGATCTGATTGACCCTCTCCGTCTGACCGTCTGTTTGGGGATGGTACGCCGAACTAAAGTTAGTTTGGTCCCCATCGCCGCTTGGAGGCTCGTCCAGAAATACGATAGGAATCGCCCGTCTCTGTCCGAAAATATTGAGACTGGTACCCCGTACAGTCGAACAATCTCATCGACGTAGATTTGCGCTAAACGATCGATGCTCCATCCTACTTTAATTGCGATGAAGTGAGCCGACTTGGTCAATCTATCAACAATGACTCAAATTGCGTCATTCCCCCGCGACGTCTTCAGAAATCCCACAATGAAATCCATCGAGATATTGTCCCACTTCCACTCGAGAATGGCGATGTTCTGCAGCTCGCCGCATGGCCGTTGGTGTTCCGCCTTCACCTGCTGACACGCCATGCATTGCGATATGAACGTATCCACGTCTTTCTTAATAGTCGTGCCACCAAAAGTTTGTGCGCAAGTCCTTGTACATCTTGGTGCTTCCAGGATGTAACGAGTACTTCGTATAATGCACCTCCGTCAGAATTTCTTTTCTGAGTTCGACAGTTTCAGGAATGCAGAGCCTTCCCTTTAGTCGCATCGTCCCGTCTCCGTCTTCCACAAAGTCAGTCGCCCTTCCCGTTGAAATTAGCTCGTGCATTTTCTTCAGGAATGAGTCGTCCTTCTGTGCAGGTCTTTATCTTGCTAAGCAGGCTCGATCCTAACTTCAGCTGAGCTAGGTGCAGGTGTCGATACTCAATTCCGAGTTCGATACCCATTCGCTTCAAGTTCTCGCTGTATCTCCTTGTTTATGGCCAGTGTTCCCATAAACATTCTGCTGAGTGCGTCGGCCACCACGTTTCCCTTGCCCGACGTATACTCGATCGTTAGCTCGTAATCTTTTATGAGTTCGAGCCAATGTCGCTGTCGTAGGTTGAGTTCCCGTTGCGTAAATAAGTACTTTAGGCTTTTGTGATCTGTGTAGATTCTGCATGCCACACCATAGAGGTAGTGCCGCCATAACTTCAACGCAAAGACGATCGCCGCCAATTCTAGGTCGTGTGTCGGGTAGTTTTTTTCGTGCTTCTTCAACTGCCGTTAAGCGTAGGAGATGACTTTGTCTCTCTGCATGAGTACACACCCGAGGCCAGTTTCCGACGCGTCACTGAATATCTGAAAGCCTTCTGGACCGTATGGAAGTGCAAGGATTGGAGCTGAGACGAGCCGTTGCTTCAACTCTTGAAAGCTGGATTCACAGTCGTCGCTCCATTCAAATACTACTCCCTTTTGGGTGAGGCGAGTCAGAGGCGACGCTAGTTTTGAGAAGCTTCGCAGGAATCTACGATAGTAGCCCACTAAGCCCAGGAAACTCCGAATGTCGCTAGCCGAGGCAGGTCGTTTCCAATCCACCACCGCATCAATCTTCTTTGGGTCCACCGCGACACCTTTGGCAGAGATTACGTGCCCAAGGAATGTCACGTTACTCATCCAGAACTTGCACTTACTCTGCTTGGCTTATAATTTGTTTTCACGCAGAATCTGCAGTACAGTCTTCAAATGTTCCGTATGCTCTTTCCGATTCCTTGAGTAGACAAGGATATCGTCGATGAATACGACTACAAATTTATCTATTTGAGGTCGAAAGACTCGGTTCATCAGATCCATGAACGCGGCTGGGGCATTCGTCAAACCAAACGACATGACGAGGAATTCGTAATGACTATATCGAGTGCGGAAGGCAGACTTCGATATGTCGTCGGACTTGATCTTTAATTGATGATAGCCTGAACGAAGATCGATTTTTGAAAATACTGATGCGCCTTGCAGTTGGTCAAACAAGTCGTTGATTCGCAAAGGATACTTGTTTCGTACGGTCGCCTTGTTGAGTTCCCGATAGTCGATGCATAGCCGCAACGACCCATCCTTCTTCTTCACGAACAGAACGGAAGCTCCCCACGGAGAGACGCTAGGGCGAATAAATCTGCGGTCTAGCAACTCTTGTAATTGCACCTTCAGTTCCTTCAGTTCTGCTGGAGCCATTCGGTAAGGCGTCTTTGATATCGGCCGTGTATCCGAAAAGGTGTCGATGCTGAATTCAATTTCTCGATCCAGCGGCATCCCGGGCATCTCGTCAGAAAAAACGTTGGGAAAATCTACCACAACATCAGTCTGCATTGTGTTTGTATTATCCGTCCGCGTGTCTCGAACTGATGCCAACTATCCCGCACAGTCGGAACGCAGCATACGCCTCGCCGAGATTGTCGATACCATCATCGCCGTCTTCGAGGCCGTACCGCACGAATATGAGAACTCTGTCTCGCTAGGAAGACGAAACACCAATCTCTTCTCCGCGTACTCGATCGTTGCACGACAAGCGCCCAACCAATCCATGCCCAGGATTATGTCGTAATCTTTGATGTCTAGCACGATGGCATCCAAGAATAGATATCTTCCCCCGACGCAAAGGTGGCCATCCCTACAAATAAAGTTCGTAGGCATATCGACTCCCGACGGAGTGCTAACGCTAATATTTATATCTAGTGATTGCATTGTTATTTTATTTTTTTTCGCATAATCAGCAGATATAAAGCTATGCGTCGCACCCGAATCGAATAGCACTCGAGCAGGTATATCTTTGTAGAGTAATATACCTGTTACAACCGTATCGGACGCGTACGCCTCGTCCCGAGTTAAGGCATAAACTCGGCCTTGAGCTCCGTGGTGTTGATTCTGCGGGTTCACAGGCACCGCATTTACGCCTTGTAGTGTAGGCGCTTTATATGGATTCTGAGTGTTCCTTGGTGGGTTGTGTTGATTCGGCTTCCCCGCCTGACAATATTGACTGAAGTGGCCTAGCTCACCACACTTGAAGCATGTTCTCAGTCTACAATCGGGTGCTCGGTGCCCACGCTTGCCGCATCTGTTGCAATTTACTGCGGCAAAGTGACCACGATTCTCAGACGTATTTGGGCGCTTTTGTACTCCCGATCCTCCAGCGTCATTAGGACGCTTGTTGAAGTTGTTGCAAACGACAGGCACGGCTCTTTGTGACATACGGCCAAAGATCCGCTCACTATCAAGTGCGGCTTCGTAGGATTCACGATAAGTTTGGCATCGTTGGTTCATGACGTCCCTACGCAGTTCATCGTTGAGGCCTTGCTGAAAATGCTCGCACCATTCTTCTTTGTTAGGCAGGAAGGCGCCGACAAATTTTGTAAGTTTCGAGAAGCTTGCATCATAATCTTCAACACTCATATTCCCTGCCTCAACATCATGAACTCATCCCCCTTCTGTCGACGGATGGCGCGAGGAACGTACTGCTCAAGGAAGGTTGTCTTGAACATTTCCCAAGAAATCTTTTTATTGGAATCGGTTTCACAGATCTCTTGTTTCTTCGTCGCCCACCAGTCATGTGCTCTTAGTTGTAACTGCAGCGCCGCATAGGCTACCCTCTGAGACCCTTCGATGTAGAGGAGATCGAACAAGTCCTCCATCTCTGCGAGCCATCCTACTATCACGTCGGGCTCTGCTCGGCCGTTGAACTTCGGCGGGTTCATTTTGCGAAACTCCTTCACTTTGAGCATGGAAGGAGAATTTATCATTTGCGGGGAGACTTATTCCTCCTCGTCTTCTTCTTGATCACCGTGATTTTCCTCGAGTACCGCGTCCGTCTCCTTGGTATCGCCCGCCATCCTGCTCACTATCTGAGTCAGGGCGGCCATCTGCTTCTGCTGCGCATCAAATTGGACTTTGAATTGCATCTGAAGCTGTTGCTGCTGCAGTTCCATAAACTGTAGCATCTTCTCCATAGTCGTCTCGCTTGGGCCAGTACTTTTTGAGCTCGACGTACTATCCACGGTTTGGGTTGTTGTACCGGCGATTTTCTTATCTCGCTTAGTCATTCCTACAAATAGTGCAAATCCGTTAGCATTTTTCAAAAATATATACGGGCTTACCTGTATGGAACTTGTATTTCACGCAGCATGCCGACAAGCATTCAATCGAGCCATCGCAACGACATTCCAACAATGAAACATATTTCGAAAATCCGAGGAAACATAACTGTGACTCTGATACCAATTTGTCATGCCCCGAGTCGGCAACGTTCGTCCCCCAGGTTAATTTTTGTCGATTCGATCGTCCTACTAAGGCGTGATGCCGTACGAGTCTGGAATTGCACTCGTACAAGGCAGAACGTTACGTTAGATTTGATATTAATACGCCAAGTTGAAACTTCACAAATCACATCATAATTTAAGACGCAGTATAGGAAGATAGAAATGCTTTTCATTCATAGCTTGACAACGAAGTACAAGTCGTAATTACATTGGATGCCGTTGCGGCTACATTGATTGAAAACAGAAAGAAAATACATTCGACAAGTTGCCTGAACTACGCTTGCCAGTCCCATACATTCGCCCCTTTATACATAAGCCGTCGACTTGAATTGGCTTCAAAATACTTCAGCATAGGAAGAGCTTCAAAATGCCTCTCCGCACTCCAGCTTCGTTTTAGGTTGGAGCGCCCGCCGCACCTGGAGAAATTGGGGGAGGGGATTAGCACACTTGCTAAGTGGACGAGACGAACCAACTCGTCTAAACCGACTCTGATTGTTAGGGTAGGCATGCTTTAGAGTTGTCTTTCTATTAGAACTAAATGAATTCAGTTCATATTCGATAGCCGTCTTTGAGTATTAAAGCATAAAACATAACATCGCAGTTTATCATGTTTCTTACCACGACCGTGCTCGTCCCTGCATGAAAACAGAGATAATATTTACACCTGCATAAGACAATAGGTGAGCATGCAACTATCTTATATGCGGTCATTGGTGCTACGCACCACTAGGGACTTAATCGAACTTGGCATGCGACGCTATCCCTTTCAACCTAGGTTGCAAGCCTTACTGAAGGTCCCGCATGCCTCGCACCGAAGCACTGATAAATTATTCCCCCTAGGACGAATCGGTTTCGATGCCCGGATACCATTTCGAGGAAAACGAACTTGTGCACAAGCTGTCCATGACCATGCCTATGTGCAAACAGTTTCATATATGCAAACAGTTTTGTATAGCGCGGATAGTATCGAACGACATTATCATTTCTCGCAACTCATGCAACGATTCATTTTCTCCAAAGCCGTACACCGATTTAGCGTCCCGTGGGCACCAAATCGTTCGAGGCATCATAATCCATGATCGACGTTTCACATTATTTTGCAGCACATGAAATAGTCTATCTTTTTACTAGAATCTTAAACTTTTCTTTTTATGTGAGAAACTTGTATTTTTAAGAGTAGATTACTCAAAATCGATACGTTTTTCCCGAGTTCTTGACTTAGTGGATTGGCATGCAATTAACTTGGCATCGTTCGATTTGAATGAATTCAAAGCAAGGAATAAGTTTGCGGGACAGAGTAGAAAAGAAGGATCGAATCACCTACCGATTACTTTGCTTCGTGCCGATCGTCCAAGCGCTACGCAACGTCAAATCCTTAGTTACGCGAGCTCCTGCAATGGCACCAACGCTTTATTAGAATTCCTTCTTTTTCCTTGCATTGAAATTGTAATTGCATCCATGAAAACAACCCGAAAGCACTTCATCATGCCCAGCGGCAAAGCTCCAAGATAACCATACAGCGGTCCGGCCCCGTCGAAGGAACTCTTATAGAGAGCTCACTCGCCGAGACGCAGCCCGCTGCATCTAGGACTTATTCCAACAGAAGTCGTTCCATAGTTGGATCAATTCTCGTAACTTCCGTTCAAATCGATTTGAATCGATGCCGCAAGGCGTTATTCGTTTACCAAGCATAGCGATCGAGTCAGATGGCCATCTAAGTTCCCGGCTGATCTGACTCGGCGCAAGCATATTATGAAGTTCCATCGCCTATCGAAAGCGGGACGCTACAGGGATACCCTGACCACCATCAGCAGGTTGATGATCAAGGTTGAGAGCAACTCCATGTACTGGAACCCCATAATTGGATCCTCTGCGATGTCCTCTGGAAACTGCTCGCAGCAAAATGACTCTAACTCAGGCAACTCCTCAGCCTCAGAAGGCGTCTCGGAATCCTGAGTGTTGGTCATGGTCTGATCCTCAACGAATATCACGTCCCTGCTTCTGTAGAGCTTTCTTCCCACCGGGTCGTAGAGTCTATAGCCAAACTCATCCCGACCGTAGCCGACAAAGACGCATCGCCTCGTCTTCGGCTCAAGTTTGGTCCTCTCGTCCTTCGGTACATGCACGAAGGCCTTACAGCCAAACACTCGTAGGTGATTGTATGACGGCTCTTTGCCGTACCATACTTTGTCAGGCACATCACCCTGCAAAGGAGCACTAGGAGATAAATTAATAACATAAGCAGCTGTGAGAAGAGCCTCACCCCAATAACTGCCCGACAAGTTTGCTTCTGACAGCAAACACCGTACCCTCTCCATCAGTGTCTTGTTCATGCGCTCCGCTACACCATTGAGCTGAGGTGTCTTGGGTGGAGTCTTCTGGTGTCGTATCCTCTGCTCTCTGCAATAAGCATCAAAGGGACCAATGTATTCGCAGCCGTTGTCGGACCGAACACACAATAACTTCTTGTCCGTCTCTCTTTCAACAAAGGCCTGAAACTCTTTGAAAGTAGGCAGCACCTGATCCTTGGTCTTTAAGGCATAGACCCAAACCTTCCTGGAACAGTCATCAATAAAAGTTACAAAGTAAGAAGCACCACCAATAGATTTTACCTTCATAGGACCGCAGACATCCGAGTGAATCAACTCGAGCAACGCCGACTTCCTTGAACTTGGGTGACTTTGGAAAGACACCCTATTTTGCTTTCCAGCTAAGCAGTGCGTGCACTTCTCCAACTTTGTAGACTTGATCCCTGGAATCACCTTCCTGTTCACCAAGTAGCTCATTCCCTTCTCACTGATATGGCCGAGCCGTCTATGCCACAACTCGGTAGACACGTTACTGACTGCGTTTACCTCCTGTGTCCCCTGTGCGCTCCCCTCCATATAGTAGAGACCGGACTTCTTGCTTCCTCTGGCAATCACCATCGAACCTCTGGAAAGCTTCCACTGACTATTTCCGAAGAGACTGAAGAATCCCTCATCATCCAACCTTCCAACCGACACCAGGTTGAAACGGATATTAGGGACATGACGAACATCTTTGAGAACAAGAACTGCATCCATCTTCGTCCTCAAATGCACATCTCCAACGGCAACCGCCTTTAACACATCTCCATTGCCCATCTTCAACACTCAACAGTCGCCTGTCGTGTAAGTGGCAAATAGTGCCCTGTTGTGAGATACATGCGCTGAAGTCCCTGAGTCTACCAGCCAAGAATTGTCATCGCAG
Source organism: Iris pallida (assembly GCA_029216955.1). NCBI lineage: Eukaryota > Viridiplantae > Streptophyta > Magnoliopsida > Asparagales > Iridaceae > Iris > Iris pallida. The sequence continues at coordinate 5,145 of JANAVB010036796.1, read as the reverse complement.
GCGAGGTTTGTGATAACCTCATCACCTACGACGATCACATCGCCTCCATGTATCGAAGCCGCCGCTGTAGTGTTCTCATCTTGCTTTCCCTTGTCGCCCTTCTTCTCTCTCTTCCAAGCGAAACAGTTTCGTTTGATGTGGCCCTTCTTGCCACAATGGTAACACTCCGAGTCCTCGTACCGACCCTTGGACTTCCCCCTGCTCTTGTCTCTGCCACCAACTGGACCCCTACTTTTGCCCCTTTCGTGGCTCTCCGAAACTAGTACCTTTGAGTGATGGGATGTGGATGAAGTGCCCTGAGAACGTCTCCGCATCTCTTCGTTTAGTACCCCGCTCTTGGCAAATTCCAGACTGACCACGCCTTCCGGAACAGAAGCGATCATAGATACTCGTACGGTCTCCTACGAGTCTGACAATGTACATAGCAACCAAAGTCCTTGAACCTCGTCGTCGAACTTGACTCCCATCGAGGATAGCTGGTCCACCACGCCCTGGAACTCACTCAAGTAATCCGTAATGGATGCACCATTTTGTACCGCAGACCCATCATCGTCCGGATCAGGAACAATTTGTTTACCCCGGTCTTTTTGCGTACAAAGATTACAGCTTCTCCCACAACGTCTTCGCATGCTCAATATTGGCAACTATGATTGTACACGTTCTCTTCAACGAACTGCCGCATGTACCCATACACCTGTATATGCTCGAAGTTCCAGTCCTCATCGAATTTGTCACTGGGACTTCTCGGATGCAAATACTGGAAGATGGAGCTTCTTGACGAATAGCAAATCCTTCATCTTGCTCCGCCAATAATGGTAGTTGGTACCGTTCAGGTTCACCATGCGCACCGGCTTCACATCCATCTCTACTTCCTGGTTTGACTGTCAACTCCTGACACTTCTTTGAACCCAAAGCTCTGATACCACTCTGTTGGGAACGAAGCGCGGAAACCATTCCCCCAAACCAAAAAGTCCTGCGAGAGAACCGAGTAAAAGCACACAAACCAAAAACGCCAAACACAATCGCAGACACAAAAATTTTTGACGTAAAAAACCCTTACGGAAAAACCACGGGACGATCGGAGTCCAACCCTGAAGAACCTCCACTAATGGAATAAAGAGAATACACCCTCTACAAGCTCCTCCCGATCCAACACGGATCACCACAACTCACTTGAAAGAAGAAAATTTTTGATTGCGGACTCCGAAGAACAAGAGATGCCGAAAAATTATTCGAAGCAATCTCTCCTTCACAATAGTCCTTAATCCTCTCTCTCTCTCAAAGATTGTAAAGCACTCTTTCTTTTGAGATGATTTTACAACTAGCATGCATCACCCTTTTATAAGCCTCGGTAACCCATACATGGAAGGCCAATATATATGGAAACTTCCAATATAAATCAATCATATATTTAATAGAAATCCAATAATAATTAGCTTACCATAATTGGAAACCCAATAATATGAAAGCTACTAAATGAAGGGTCCAATCATAAATATATAATCAAAGTAAATATGGAAATCCAATCATATATTTCCTTACCATATATGTACCAAAATAAAATCCATGCACTCCCCAAGCTTCTCCGACACACGGATGGCGCTCGTCGCTCTCCGGGGTATTCTCCACATAAGTGGGAACCCCACCCACTCCAACATTTAGCGATGCCGACATGCTAAGGGCGGGAGAGATATTGAGCAGGGATGCAGCTAGGGCCAATTACTTCTTCACATTGCCTTATGGATTGAGGAAGCTCTACCTCCAGGGTTTACTTAGTAGTAATAATTGAGAGTAGTTCATTTATATCCTCTTGTTGGTTAGCTATGTGTGGATCTTTATGCTACTTATTTGTTTGTATGAATTGTCTCACGTTATTTTGGTTTGTATCCACCTGAATTTGTAGACTTCTTTGTGAATTGTAGTTGCACAAGCCATACAATGGAACTTCAATCTTTCCTATTTGGTACCTTTGTTTATTGCACAATCTCCTTGGTTCCTGCATTTACTTGTAGGTTATTTTGGATCTGTTGCTCTTGCCCTTGTTGGATATTGCTTTTTTAAGTTTTAGTTTGCTATTTATTTGGCCTTTGGAACAATAGCTGACGCACTTGATTGCTTGTTTGCTACCATCCAGTATTAGCTATGGTTTAATTTGCTTCCATCCGTATTAGTTATTTATTGGCCTTTGGAACAATAGCTGCTGCACTTGAAAATATTTGAGTATGTATTTTAATTTATTAGACTTTGACAATTTTACCTGCAATATTTTTATTTTTTATTGGGTAGTTATGAAAAAGTTTGTCACCGTTATAACAATTTTTTATATTTAAATATCTTTCCATGTGAGTTTGAGGAATAATATATTCCTAGGAATTTATTTATGGTACCAAACGCATGTATTATATACCCGGGAATAAATTATATATACCCGAGAATATTATATTATGTGCCAAACGTGGTAATAAAGAATATCCGGGAATATGATGCCTTGGAATAAAATTCCTTGGAATATAGAATTCCTGGGCATTTAGTATTCCGCGTACCAAACGGCTCCTAAGTCATACATATATGAAGAGATCTGCAGCTGTGAGTTCTATACTTGTCCTCTCTTTGTTTTCTTTTAGTATTTGAATTCGAAACTAATGAGAATTGATATGGTAACGTGGCAGGAAAATTTTGCCAACAATTTTTTTTTTTCCTTGGGAAAATTCTTACTTGGTCATTTGATCTCACATTCAAGAAAGAAAAAAAATTCTTGATCTGATCACCAATGCATTGATCTTCCTGTTTGCTCATGCTTTTGTCAGTTCTTGGAAGTTCTTTTATTATATGGTTGGAATTCTTCAGTAGTGTGGCTGGAGAATTTTTCCTTTTTTTTGCAAATTCTTACTTGACTCTTGCTCCTTGTTTCATAGTCAAAGGAAGAAATATGTCATGGGTATTTTGATCTACTATTCAAGTTTTTTTTTTTCAAGATCTAATGCGTTACTCTAGATCTTCCTGTTTGCCCATGTTCCATCACATGACTGTGAATGTACTCTACTGATTCAATTGACTATTTCCTCAGTTCTTTTGAATTTGTTCTGATCCTAGAATTGATTGGTTTAGCCACAATTTTTGCATAGTCAAATACTACTAGGTTTTAGAAGCGTGGACTGATTCAAACCCCTCTTTTTTTTTTCTTTCTCAGTTCTTGGTGACCCTTTTGATTCTATCATCAATTGGTGCCCCATGGGCAGCCATTCAGAATTTCGACTGCGAGACGAAGAGATCGGGAGCATCCCGGCTGCACAGTGTATCGGTAACTGAGTTTGGTGCTGTGGGAGACGGTGTGGCCCTTAATACCAAAGCTTTCCAGAATGCTCTCTTCTACCTCAAATCGTTTGCCGACAAAGGCGGGGCACAGCTCTTTGTGCCTGCGGGAAGGTGGTTGACTGGCAGTTTTGTCCTCATTAGCCACCTCACGTTGTCCTTAGACAAGGATGCGGTGATCATCGGATCTACTGTAAGTTAAACGTTCTCCTGCTAAGTTTTCCTTCACAATGGCTGCAGTTTGAAATGTTGTAAGTAGCAAGAAGGAAAGTTATTGACAACTGAATTGCCTATTTACTACGAACAAAAGTTATCAATGAGTTCAGAATATAGCCTTGAACTACAAACTTTCTTTAGTTCTTTTGCTAGGGAATTATGTTCTGTAATCATGGTTTGATTGTAGTCCTGAACTTATTATGCCTCAATATTAATTGTGTCCTTAGACTCCATACATGTATCTGTGTACGTATTTGTGCAACGTAGGTGACTACTTATTTACCTATTTGGAAGTGTCCATATCACATACCCGTATCGTGTTGTTACCTGAATCGGTGTTTGTACTCGTGCAACATAGTCTTGTGCATAATTGATGACTTAGGCTTGTCTAGTATTGGTTTCTCTACCTTTTAGGTTTGGGGAGGTTACTTAAATGAAAATCCTTGTGCACTTTGTGCCTTGAAAGCATTGTTATTTGGATACAACTTTCTAATTTCTTAGTGTCTAGAAATGTCTTATAAGAACCTTCCAAAATGACCATAAGAACACATTTGTAGTATTAGTATGCATATTTGTGTATGTTTATGGAAAATGACAAAACATTGAGTTTGCTAAAGTCCTTGCCACTACACCAAAACTCCGAGCATTGGTGAGCCATGACCACAGTTACCAGGTACAGCTAAACCCTCATCGAACTCGTTTCGGATATGAGCATTCCAATTCGGGGTAACATTTTTGATCCGGATCGCTATGATACTTGATCCAAATCACTAAATTTGGCAATCTGAATCAATACTAAAATCTCACTACCAATTTGCTTTTGCAAGGGATTCTTTAAGGGTATGCTTGGATTTAAGTAAAGGGAAGTTATGTGAGGGGGAGAAGAGTCAATACATATAACTTTGCTTGGATTGGAGGGAGTTAAGTAGGGTGTGTTTAATAACTCTTGTTTGTATTTGAGGTTTTGAGTGGAAGGAGGATTAATAAAAAACCAAAATACCCTTATTAAATTTGACATAAAATTGCATAAAACATATGTGGTCATCAACTCAACAAATACATAAATATATGTGATCATCAACTATCTTTCCATCAATTTTTGACACACCTGGATTATTTTTTTGATGCATCAAATATATGTGGTCGTCAACTCAATAAATGCATAAAAAACATAGCCCTATTTTTTTTTTTATAATTTTCAACAGATGAGTAATAAGAAAAGTGAGAGGAGACGACACACCTGGATGACAGCATGTTGAAATCCAGGAAGACGAAGCAGCAGGTTGAAAGCAAAAAAAATGGAAGAGAAGGTCACGATATTTTATATGGAAAAAAATGAGGTATTTATGACTTTTTAAACATTAACCCATCACTTTTCCTTACTAATCCTATCCTCCGATTTGAGGGGTTGAAAAAATAGACAAAAATATTAACAAACTCTCACTTAACTCTCTACTTGACTCTCCCTCCTATACCCCCACCTTCAAACCAGCACACGATTTTTTTTCCTTACTTAACTCTCTTCACCCTCAATCCAGCAGACAGACCCTCAATGCAAAAAAATGGAAAAAAAATAATAACTTAAGATTCCTTGTCAATTGGGGTTCCACAGCTTAT
>JANAVB010036795.1:32500-72793 GCA_029216955.1 Iris pallida | reverse complement strand
AGGATTTTTCCACAAAACCCATATAACTGCAGCCGCAACAATCTTCTTTTTGTGCTTGCTCTTCTTCCTCCACCAGTACTGTAGTCGATGAAGCAGGCTAGTGTTGTTCCTTTATGAAACATGAAACTCGTTCTACAGAGAACCCCAAACCCGCGTAGCCATATATCCTATGTGTAGAATATCTTCATAGTCTCCATTGAGTTTTCGTTGTAGCAATGGCATTTCGACGCAAGAATAACCCCAATCTAGTAATGTTGTCATCTGTTGGGAGTTTATTATGTAAAACCCTCCACAAGTGTACTGACCATTTCAAAGGAATGCAGAGCTCCAGATATGCTTAAAATAAGGGAGAAGAGCCTTAGGAGTACGAACCATTCTCCAGCTATTGCAACCGAGAACCCTCCTTTGTGTATGTCCATCTCCATCCATCTTGCTCCTCCATAATATATCTATCCCTCGTTGATGGCCATAGATCAACCTCTTCCATACATGTGAAGCATTCGACATTAACTACACTGAACTTGCATGCTCACGAGCACATATTTAGCCTTAAAAAATCTCGTCCAAAGGCTATTTTGGGTTCAGAACTTCCACCATAGCTTGACAGTCATAGCACTCATAACATCTTCAAGTTCTTAATCCCAAGCCCTCCTTCTTCTATTGTTTTCGCCATAGATTCCCAACCGAGCCAGTTATGCTTTGCCAAACCATCCTAAGATCCCCAGAAGAAACTAGAAAAGATACTCTCCATTCGATGCAGGATTGTCAGGGGTGATTGCAAGCATCAAGTGTATAAACAGGGGTCGAAGTAAGGACAGCTTTTATGAGAGTGATTTTACCTCCTGGTGATAGAACCTTGTTAAGCCATCCTTCCACCCTTTCCCTGATTTTGCTTAGTAGATCTTCATACATGCCAGCATTCTGCTGACCGGCCATCAAAGGATAACCCAGATAGTTGAAAGGCGGTGTTCCCACCAAGAACCCGATGCGACTAGCCATCTCTGCTCTCTGTCTGGAGGGGCCTTTTTGGATACATATAATAGAGTCTTCTTTACTCATCTTTTGATCTAAAGCATTTTCATATCACTTAACAAATGCTGTATCAACTCAAGAGATCTGTGATAACCAACTGCAAAAATTACCACATCATCTACGTATGCTAATGTGTGATCGGGGGACATCCCTAGGAGAAATGAATGTTTAAAGCTGCCTTTAGCAGGAAGAAGATTCAAATTTCTTGATAAAACCTCCTGTAGCACCCAGTTTCTAAATAAGGGTAATTTTGAAATTTTGTAATTATAATTATTAATAATGATATTTAAACCATATTATAATTTTTGGTAATTTTTAGTTATTTTAAAAACTATTTAAAACCATGACTTGTGATTTTGATATTTTGCTAATGCAACCTTAGAGATTACTTAACCTAGAGACTAACCATGATCATATGAGCCTAGCCATAGGTTTAGAACATCAAGTTAGGGCTTTTTAGCCTAAGGGGTATTTTGGTAATTTACTAGGAAATTATTGGAATTATTGGATTTGGGTGAATTATTTATTAAATTTGTCATGAGAGTCCCTAACCTAGTTTACCCATCTGGCGGTTAGCCACTAACCTAGAGATAGAGGATGGATATTGCTTATTAGTCAAGGTAGAAAAATATCTAGATATTTACTTTTGTGATATTCTTGAAAACCTAAAGATCTAAGCTACCTTTACATAAGTCAACCTTCCTTAACTTGGAAGCAACCCAAGGACACCCCCCCCCCCATTGTCTTGGCCGGCCATAGGGCACCCCCATCCTATTTAGTCACTACACATCTCATTACATACCCCTTTTACATTTCATTAAACCTTGAAATTTCCATTCCTTCACAAGACCATAACTTGATCATTTTTGATCCAAATCACCTCTAGTCTTTTGCATTGAGACCCTACAACATCAAGGGTGCTAAAGGAGGCTAGCAATCAAAGTTTCACAAGGCTAGGACATCACCAAGAGAAGTGACACTACCCCCAATTCTAGGCTTTTCTTTGAGTTTTCACTCAATAGGTAAAGTGCCTCTAACCCTATTAATATTGTGTTTTTCCTTTATAAATGCATGCATATAGGTATACCCTAGCTGTGGGTCAAGTTTGGTAAAATCTAGGGTTGGTTTGGTGTCCGTATCGGACACGTATCCTAGGTTATAAAACCTTGTTTGATGAAATGCACCAAAGGATTGAACTTTGTTATTTTGTAAACAAATTACATATTCTTGTAGCCCTAGACTAGTAGAACATGTACCCACTTGACTGAGCACAATTTAGATTCTTTTTCGTGTCCAATCGACACGAACCCACGTTTTTACACTGTGCACAGACACGAAAAATCCCCTGCTACTCGACCCTGTTTTCTCTCTCCTCAGCCACATGGACACGTGCCATTTGGCACAGAGGTGGGGGCAACCTCTGACATGCCCCCCCTCAATTTCACAACACCTCGTGTCGTATCGAGGACACGAGGATACGTGCACTGGTCGTGCACTGACAGTGACACACGCACAGAGCCGACTTTGCGCGAGTCGTGTCGACTCTGGACACGTTGTGGGCACCTCGTGGTGACACGAGTGTGTAGCCCAACACGTGGGCTACACGTGGACTGACCACGAGGCCCCACGTGGCTCGTGTCGTGTCCACGAGACACTTGCATCGCTGCACGACGCTGCACGTAGCAGTGTGTACCAGTCGAGTTTTCTCGACTGATATGCGTCTCGTGTCGTGTCCTGGTGACACGAGGACACGAGACAGACACTGGAACACATAGCCTGACCCTAGGCGAACCTGGACACGTGACCACGAGACACGTGGATTGTGTGTCGTATCCCACACACACGTGAACCCGTGCACGACGTTGTGACACTGCACAGTGTCTGAAGCTTACCCGATTTGGGTTTTGACTCTTGGACACGTTGTGTCGTGTCGTGGTGGACTCCTAGGGACCCCTACGACACGTATACATATGGAGGCACGATTACCAACCACTGTATTCGTGTCTTAGCTAGGTTTTTAGGTTTAATTTGGGTTTCCCCCCAATTTACCTTCACTGCACAGTGTTTTCCAAATTTCCAGTATTTTCCAGTTTTTAAAAATGGATTTGAATTGATTTTATTATCTATATGTGTGTAATTGCCTGTATATATACTGTATGTATGATATATGTATATGAGTGTGTGGGTATATGTGTATGTGTATGTGAGTGTATATGTATATATATAGGTATGTATAGGTGTGTGATATATGTATGTAATGTGTGTGTGTTTGTGCCCATTCTCAGAATTCTGAGAAACCCCCTCACTGTTACACACACTCCCACATCTCTCTCTCTCTATTGTTCTCTCTCTCTCTATATATATATTATATGTATATATGTATTTGTACATATATATATATATATATATATATATATATATATATATATATATATATATATATATATATATATATATATATATATATATATATATATATGTATATAGGTTATGTAGTATATATATATATTTTTTTATTTTTTTATATATATATAGGTATATATTAGTATATATATATTTTTTGATATATTTGTATATATATATTATAATATATATATATATATATTATATATATATATATATATATATAAAAAAAAAATTATATATATATAATATATTATATATTATTATATATATATATATAAAATATATATATATAAAATATATATATAAAAAAAAAAATAGATATATATATATATTATATATATATATATATATATATATATATATATAATATATATATATATATAATATATATATAGTTATGTATTATATATGTGATACTATACTTTTTAGATATAGGTTTACATAGAACCTATAAGTTACTGGCTATGGGTTATAGACATTAGCCTATGGCCATTAGGGGCTAACCCTAATTGACCTAATGACCCATGACCTAACTAGTTGACCCTTGTTTGACTAAAGTTGACCAAAGTCAACCTTAGGTCAAACTTGACCTAGTTAACCTAGATTTGACTTAAAGTAACCTAGAATGACTAGTTTGACTAAACCCTAACTAATTTGACCATGGTTGATCTAACCTTGACCTAATTGACCTAGAAATGGCTTGGATGACTTTAAAGGGCTTGATAACTAAGGTTTGACTAAACCCTAGACTATTAAACTAGTTGATTTATTTGACCATATGGTTATGAGGATAGTCCTATGTAATTTAAGATATGTATGGGGTTAAGTGGGATAATTAGGAGTTGTGTCATGATTTGGGTTAGCCCTATGGAGTTGACTTAGATTGTTAATGGTTGACCCTTAACCTAATGACCTTGTGACTAGTCTATGTTGACCAAAACCTTAGTTAGTCTAAGTTTGACCTAGATTTGACTAACCTTAACTAGTTTGACATTGGTTGACCTAACTTTGACTAGTTTGACCTAGTTTGACTTTTAGAGTTCACCAAGAGTTGACTTTTGACCAGATTGACCTAGAATCATGTAGTATGCATTGTATACTCTAATTTTACCATTGTGGATATATTGTGACCTGTTTTACTCTAAATAGGACTCTGTGACATCAGTTCGGACATCTATTCATATCAGTCATACAGGGTGACATGCGAGTACATTCTCTGATCATTTCATACTTGTTAGGATTTATATTCTTGCTCTAGATTACTTTACATGATGTTGTCACGTTATTATCACGGATTGGTACTATATGGATCTTGTCATGCGATGTTATCCCCCTCGGGTGCATCAAATACAGTTGCCATTTGCTTTTCACGAACATCTTGTATTTATGTACACCGTTTTCATGTATACTCTTGTGCAATCTTGTACTCTCATGATCACGTGAGCAAACATGATAAAAACCTCTTGTGCAAGGTAACGTAACTTGACTAGATCCTTGTGTATTGATTGGGGAGGGTGAGTAGGAAATGGTTATGTGATCAAAATCCATCTTGTAAAATCTTGTGAAATCATGTATATGTCCATAGTACACTCACGTATGATGGAGTTACCCTTGCATTGTCCTAACCCGTTTATATAACCATATATGCTCTAAATCACAGGTTACCTACAGTTCTTACTTATCATATATATAGATATTTCAGTTACAAATCTCTCGTTTTTATATATATTCTTTACAGTCCATGTATCTTACTCTATGCGTGCTTTACATTTCCCAACATGATATGAACTGCGTGAGATGTATTGTGCTCGTTCCTGTCCTGACTGGACCTGTTGAAAATATTACAGATGATGATGGTGACTGTCCTACCTTCTATGGGACACATGAGGGTGACCTTCAGGAGCCTGAGGAGCATCTAGCTCAGTAGAGGGTGCCTAGTCTAGTCTATGTTTATAGTTTTATTTTGTATCGGATTGTTCCGATTGTTAGTTGTGACTTAGTTACATTTCAGGTCTTGTACTTATTTGTGTTGGACATATACTTTGTGTGGTGTGATAACTCTGTTTATATTCAGTTTCTTCCTTTCATCTGATTCTATATCATGTTCTATCTTTCCTATTGTGTTTGAGATATAGAGTTGAGATGTTATGTTATACCTCCGTGCGGAGATGACAGGTTTATATATCTTATTGTTAGATGTTATAGATGACCTATACAGCGTTCTACCGCCGACACTGCGGCGTAGGCTGGACGTACCCACGTTCTCGTGCCCCTAATCAGGGTGCGGGTCGTGACACGTTTTTGTGTGGCCCATGCAGGTCTGTGTAATTAGTGCGATCTCGTAATGGTGCTCGACTTAGAGTACTAATTATGAGCCTGCAATAGGACGTAGGACCTAGGACATGATAGGAGTTTCTCAATACACCTAGGAAATTTCTGATCTTTTGATTATCATGATTACTTCCCTTGTATTAAATTAAGTCCCTTGATAAATCTACTCATGTGCCATATTGATCTCCTTGTTTCAATTCGTCTCCAGGATGACGAAGACGCACCGCAGGCCACTGGATCGAGTAGCTTGCCCGATAGATCTGACCAGGCTGAGGAGGAGTTCACGAGACTGCCCCCAGGTTCCACTATTCCGGAGACCCCGGCAGTTGCACAGGGAGGTCTATACCTCCACCCCAAGGTTTCGGCCTTTGTTTCCAGGGATACTACCTCCACCACCACCGATACCGACGGATACACATCATATGCTCCTTCTCCTTCAGCAGATGATGGAGACTCAGCGGGCCCAGGCAGAGGCATCGCAGCGCCAGTCGGAGGCGTCACATCGTCAGATTGAGATGCTGAGGCAGAGCATGGAGAACTCGCATCAGCTTGCACTGGCAGCAGTGGAGAGAGTGGCACCGGGTACGGTGCAGGGCCCTACTGGCCAGCAGCCGTACCAGCAGCAGTCCAGGCCGGGGACAGTACTAGACTTTAGGAAGATGAGCTCCAGGGACTTCACGGGCACAGAGGGCATCCTTTATGCAGTCGACTGGCTAGAGGATGTGCAGCGGAGCATGGAGCTGGCAGAGCTTCCTAGAGCACTTTGGGTTTCGGTCGCAGCAGCCACGATTCTTCGACACGCTGACATGGTACCGCACGGATCCTCATGCGTCGGTGAGAGGGATGACATGGAGAACTTCGGAGGCTCTTCAAGGAGAAGTTTTCCCGGACGTGGCTCTTACAGCATTGGAGGGCCAGTTCGTGGGTCTAGTGCAGGGGAACTCATCGGTGGACGAGTATGCAGCAGAGTTCTTCCGCCTTAGCAGGTTCGCTCCCGATATGATCCAGGATGAGGGGCAGAAGGCTCGTAAGTTCCGTAGGGGACTTATTCATGCAGTGCGCACCCGCACCTCGGGACGCGTGACGCGACGTTCGATCAGATATTGATGGACACAGATTGCAGGAGGACTTCGGCCTCAAGCCGAAGAGGGGCAGTGATACCTTAGGGCTAGTTCTAGTGCAGGGCCAGCCAAGCGCCCTCACATACAGCAGAGGCTAGTTCAGCAGCCGTTTCAGGGCCAGGGACATATACTTCACCAGCAGGCACCCAGGCAGCAACAGCACCCTATATGTAACTTCTGTAAGAAGCAAGGTCACGGATGGGACGACTGCAGGAAAGGCAGGGCCTGTGTTTGATTTGTGGTTCAGCAGAGCATCAGTTGAGGGAGTGTCCAAGAACTTGGCACGATTGGCTCAGGCAGCTGTAGGAGCTAGGGCTCCGACAGGCAGCAGACGACCACCATTGCAGACTCGGTGTAGTGCCCCGTCCCTACATCGTGCCCCGTACTCTGTCCACGGGTGCGCGAGAAAGGAACACTGTCGCTATCGATTCGGCCGGGACCGATAGGTCGGGATCAACCAAGTCGATCGAACGGGAACGGTTGAATTAAGATCCATTCCTCGTTATGGAATGTCTTCTTCGGAACCAAGTCCCATATTCAGCGGGCTGCCTCGAGGATTGACTCTGCGGCTGAGTCGGGAGAGACCTCCCGTTGCTCTGCTTTTCACGCCGCTTGCGTTGGTTTTGGCTTTGTTTTCTGAATGCGCTTTCGTGAATGTTTTCGATGGTTTTCATGGCTTGCATTTCGAACTGCATTTCCTATCGAACTCCTTGAATAATGCAGTGTTCTAATCGGTTGCTTGTGCGATTTTAGGTAATCGCGTAGGCGACGTCTAGCGCAACCAGCAAGTTCTCTCGCCGAAGTAACTCAAGGTGAGTGGCTGACCCTTCCCTTCTCGACCCCCTTCTTAGGCAAAGTCGATAGTGTTGTTGCGAATGAAAAGATAAATGCAAGTGCACGAACACGAATGAATGAGCAAGTTCTCAAAAAGAAAAAGAGTAGGCTATGTCTTAACAACTAAAATCATGTCTTTGCACGGTCATGGACAACTTGTCGACAAGGTGACGTTTCCCCACGGCAACCCGAGGCCACGGGACCGTTGCGGGCAAAGGGAAACAAAATAGCTGTGCTGGGCCATGTTAGGCGAGGACTTGCAGTGGGGCTCGCTACTCACGCTGAAAGGACCCGTCTAACAAAAGCTAGAGGAGTCCACGATGCTCTGGGAGCCAGTGACCAACACACGATATTGCACTTGGTATGAAAATGATAACAATTGACAGGGAAGAACATGGTAAGTTTCATAAGGCGCGCGCGGCCGCCGTCGGTAAGTTTCAACATAAATTTTACTATGCTTGTCATATGCTTGTTTGCAATTCATTAGGATGGTTAGAAACATTCATACTTTAAGTCAATTAAACTCTTCAACCAAATGAGAGCTTGGAACTTAAATAGCCACGCACCAGTACAAAGTGTAATGTACTGATCCTCGCTCTCCACGCAGGTACCCCGAACTACGAAGGGCGTGCCACTTGAAAGCTCAAGGCGAAGTGAACCCTTTTGAAGCCTCGTCCGCGTGAAAAGGTTTGTTTTCTGGATTCCTTTTGAAGAAGACCCGCACTCAGTCCAAAAGAAGATGGCGGCTCGACTCGCCTCGATAGCAGGTGGAAAGATGTTATATTTTGCTTGTAAAAAGGGATGTAATGTATGGAATGACTATCTCATCGGCGTTCATTTTGTAAGTCGAGTCATGTTGTAGCCCGCGGCAATGATTGTAAAGAGTCTATGTAAAGTTTTATTATCATCAATGAAAAAGTCTATTTCTATCTCAAATGTGTTATTCAATATCTCTGCGTACTCTAACTTGATGTTGTGTTTCGGATAACCTATGACTATGCCTTGTGCGATCGCAACTTAGGTTCGCACGGCATCACGCCCGGGGGACGACTATCGATTCTACGGAATCGGGGCGTGACATAATGGTATCAAAGCACGGCTTTACATCCTTTGGCCACGCGTCTAGAGTTCCAAACCTTTGACCTCGCATCGATGAGATAAGTTGTTCCATACAATGAGTCCATAATAATTTATGACTTGATTGCCTTCGTATCACAGAAGTGGCGGAACCCACGGCCGAGCAAGAACAGAGCGCTTCAAGCGGCTCCAGTAGTTCGCATCGTCCGTGGGCTGGACCTTCTAACGATACAATCGAAAGGATGCTACGCATGATGGAGGCGCAGCGAAACCAGTCCGAGAACCGACATCAACAAGTAGAGGAACGACAGGCCCAGTTCGAAGCTCGCTTCGAAGCTCGCTTTGACGCACATGCCAAACTTCAACAAAAGCAGTTAGATACCCTGCAGCAGATCGTCCAGACAATGGCGGCCAACGGAAATTCTGCGACCGTACCTACCGTACCGTACCTGCTACCACCATACCGCCGATCCAACCCGTTGAAGTCGATATGGAGGAGCTCGAGCGTCAACCAGCGGTACCGAAAAAGTACAACTTTGAAGTATCAAATTCAAAAAGGCGTGCCGCACTTCCTTCAGCGGTACCGAAGGCCCTTCCATGGCGATCGACTGGTTGGAGAGCTGGAAGATCACTTTGAGCTTCTTGGCATTGAAGAATCGAAGCAATCGCCTGCGCACAACTTCAGCTACGATGAACGCGCACGACTGGTGGGCTGTGTGCAAGCGAGCGATCCGACCGGACAACACCACTGCACCGATCTCTTGGGCCACGTTCCGCAAAGCGTTCGAACTACAGTACCTTCCATCAGCCGTTCTTCAAGCGAAGGAGAATGAATTCATGCAGTTGAAGCAAGGGAGCAGGACAGTGGAACAGTACGCCGCAGAATTCAACAAGTTGTCTAAGTTTGCTGGCCAGTTTCTGCCTACTGAAGAGTGCTGTGTGACGGTTCGAAGTGGGTCTGCGACACTCTATTGGTGCGTGTCGGGGTCCCGGAGTACAAGACCGTGGGCGAGGCTCTGAATCACGCGCTCCGCCTTGAGAACCTGCATCCTTCCAGTGCGACGACGTTGTGCGCCACTCCAATCACAAACGTCCTAGCCATATGGGAGGCAACAACGACGCTCAAAGCGTCCAAATAACGGCGGCTACAAGGGTGAGAAGAATACCTAAGTGCACCAATTGCGGGCGACTTGGACACCGTGAAAGCCACTACTTTTTCGCAATATTGAATGTTTCGCTTGCGGACAGAGGGGTCACACGGCTCCAAATTGTCCAAGCTTTCGTCAGACTCGTAACGCCCCGCCACAACACCGTCAAGAGAATCGAGGACAGGCGCCTCGACCTCCTCCGCCCACTCAACCCGCACCGCAAAATGGCCGAGACCGTCGTCCCAACACTCAGGGCCGCGTCTACGCCATGACTCGAGATGAAGCGCTGGCATCAGATACAGTAGTGTCAGGTATACTAAAATTCAATAATGTGCCTGCTCGTGTGTTATTTGATTCAGGCGCTTCATAGTTTTATATCGGCGGACTTTGCCGCCGAGCACAAATTTCCTGTAATCATTAGATCTCAACCTTAGCGTAAGCACACCTTCGGGCACACCAATTCTCACAAACTTAGCTTGCGCCGACGGGATTATCTGTATCGCGGTCAAAAGATCGGTCTGGATGTGATAGTTCTAGATATGAAGGACTTTGACATCATTCTGGGAATGGATTGGCTCGGGCCGTACAACGCAACCATAGACTGCACTGAAAAGAGGGTCACATTCGCATGCCTGGAGTGCCTGAATTCTGCTACTCGTATGGTGAGGCGTCGTCGACCTGCATGGTGATCTCCGCGATATCTGCTCGACGGATGCTGCATTCCGGGTGCGAAGGCTATCTAGCTTCCTTTCGAGACATGCGACAGGATGGTGCAAACGCGGGTCAGACCGACGTTGTGGCAGAATTCCCAGACGTGTTCCCGGACGAGCTACCCGGCATGCCGCCCGATCGAGAAATAAGTTCACCATCGACACATTCCCCGACACCCGACCGATCTCGAAGGCTCCGTGCAGAATGGCCCCTGCAGAATTGAAAGAATTGAAGGCACAACTTCAGGAATTGCTCGACAGAGGGTTTATCCGTCCGAGTGTCTCGCCGTGGGGTGCGCCCGTGCTGTTCGAAAGAAGAAGGATGGATCGATGCGGCTCTGCATCGACTATCGGGAATTGAACAAAGCCACCGTCGAAACAAATACCCCCTGCCCGCATCAACGACTTGTTCGACCAGCTCCAAGGTGCAACGGTGTTTTCGAAGATTGATCTGCGATCGGGTTATCACCAACTCAAAGTCAAGCCAGATGACGTGCCGAAGTCTGCCTTCGTACTCGTTATGGCCACTACGAGTTCTTGGTAATGCCGTTCGGTCTGACAAACGCCCCTGCCGTCTTCATGATCTAATGAATCGGGTGTTCCGTCCATTCGTTGACAAGTTCGTTGTAGTCTTCATCGACGACATCCTCGTCTACTCGAAGGATCGAGCGCAACATGCAGAGCTTCTGCGGACGGTACTCCAAACCCTTCGAGAGAATCAGTTGTACTTGAAGATGAGCAAGTACGAGTTCTGGCTGAATAGCGTCTCATTCCTTGGGTACATCATCTCCGCCGCGGGCATCGCAGTCGATCCGAAGAAAGTCGAGGCAGTTGCTGATTGGAAACGGCCCGCATCAGTTAGCGAAATTCGAAGCTTCCTAGGCTTGGCGGGATACTACCGATGCTTCGTGAAGGACTTCGCGAAGATTGCATCGCCGTTGACTCCCTCACCAAGAAAGGAGTCGCATTCAAGTGGTCAGACGACTGTGAAGCTTCCTTCCAGGAACTCAAACAACGGCTCGTTTCGGCCCTGATACTTGCTCTTCCTGAAGGGACGGAGGGATTTCAAATCTTCAGCGATGCTTCTGGCCAGGGCTTGCGGTGTGTGCTCATGCAGCGGGATAAGGTGATATCTTTTGCTTCCCGGCAGTTGAAGCCGCACGAAAAGAACTACCCCACGCATGACCTAGAACTAGCGGCAATTGTGTTTGCGTTGAAGCTGTGGCGTCACTATCTCTATGGCATGGCGTGCAGGATTTATACGGACCACAAAAGTCTCAAGTATCTCTTCACCCAGAAAGAACTAAATTTACGGCAGAGGCGATGGCTCGAACTAATCAAAGACTATGACTTATCGATCGACTACACGCCGGGCAAGGAAATGTGGTAGCGGATGCTGAGCCGAAAGTACTTAGCTTCATTATGCATCAACGATCGACTGCTGCGTGACTTGGAAGGAATGGGCATCGAGCTTCGAGTTCGTTTCAGAGACGTGAAACTGGCGCAACTGCGGGTGGAACCGAGCCTACTGGAGAGGATCAAGTCTGCACAGAAGGACGACCCATACCTGGAGAAGATGCGGAAGCTGATATTGACAGGGAAAGCGTCCGACTTTGCAGAGGACGAGTCGGGAGTGTTGCGCGTGAAGGGACGGCTATGCGTACCGGACGATGAAGAACTTAGAAAGGAGATAATGACGGAGGCGCACTATACCAAATATTCCTTGCATCCTGGCAGTACCAAGATGTATAAGGACCTCCACGTTGTCTTTTGGTGGCACGGCATGAAGAGGGACGTAGTGCTCTTTATGTCAAAATATATGGCCTGTCAGCAAGTCAAAGCCGAGCACCAACGACCGGGCGGAGAGATGCAGAACCTCGCCGTTCCAGAGTGGAAGTAGGATCATATCACTATGGATTTCGTTGTTGGCTTGCTGAGGACGCCGCGGGGAAACGACGCCGTCTGGGTCATCGTCGATCGACTAACCAAGTCAGCGCACTTTATCGCCATCAAAGTTACTTGGAGCGTCGACCGCCTTGCTCAGATATACCTTGATGAAATAGTTCGGCTGCACGGGGTTCCAGTTCTATCGTCTCGGATCGGGATGGACAGTTCGTAGCGCGCTTCTGGAGTAGTCTTCATTCAGCACTGGGGACCAAGTTGAAGTTCAGCTCATCTTATCATCCTCAGACTGACGGCCAAACAAGCAGGTGAACCAAATTCTCGAAGACATGTTACGACTCTGTGCGATCGACTTGAAGTCAAGTTGGGACGTCCATCTACCGCTGGCGGAGTTTGCATACAAAAACAGCTATCAGTCCAGCATCCAAATGGCGCCGTATGAAGCTTTGTACGGCCGGAAGTATAGATCGCCCATTTGCTAGGATGAAGTCGAGGAACGGCAGATACTTGGTCCGGAGCTGGTGGACAGACTGTACAGAAGGTCAAGTTGATACGAGAAAGATTGAAGATAGCACAAAGCCGACAGAAAAGCTATGCCGACACGCATCGACGCCCCCTCGAGTTCCGAAGGCGACCATGTATTCCTGAAGGTGATGCCTATGCGGAGTTTCCAGGTTCGGTGCGAAGGGGAAATTGAGCCCAAGATTTGTTGGCCCGTTCGAAATAATGAAGCGAGTCGCCCCGGTAGCTTACCAAATCGCCTTGCCGCCTGCGTTGTCAGAGGTACATGATGTCTTCCATGTATCGCAATTGCGGAAGTACGTGCATGATCCGAGCCATGTTGTGGATTTGGGGAAGCTAGACCTGAAGGCGAACTTGTCATATGTCGAAGAGTCGGTGCAAATCTTGGAGCGCAAGGATAAACTTCTCCGCAACCGTGCTATTCCTCTAGTCTGTGTCCTCTGGAGAAACATTCATTCGGTCGAGGAGTCGACGTGGGAGCTTGAGTCTGAAATGAAGGAGAAGTTCCCTTCATTGTTTCGTAGAGGTAGGTTCTATTCTTAAGTTTTGAGGACGGAACTTTTTCTTAGTTGGTTATGGTGTAGTGCCCCGTCCACATCGTGCCCGTACTCTGTCCACGGGGTGCACGAGAAAGGAACACTGTCGCTATCGATTCGGCCGGGACCGATAGGTCGGGATCGACCGAGTCGATCGAATGGGAACGGTTGAATTAAGATCCATTCCTCGTTATGGAATGTCTTCTTCGGAACCAAGTCCCATATTCAGCGGGCTGCGCCTCGAGGATTGACTCTGCGGCTGAGTCGGGAGAGACCTCCCGTTGCTCTGCTTTTCACGCCGCTTGCGTTGGTTTTGGCTTTGTTTTCTGAATACGCTTTCGTGAATGTTTTGATGGTTTTCATGGCTTGTATTTCGAACTCGCATTTCTATCGAACTCCTTGAATAATGCAGTGTTCTAATCGGTTGCTTGTGCGATTTCAGGTAATCGCGTAGGCGACGTCTAGCGCAACCAGCAAGTTCTCTCGCCGAAGTAAACTCAAGGTGAGTGGCTGACCCTTCCCTTCTCGACCCCTTCTTAGGCAAAGTCGATAGTGTTGTTGCGAATGAAAAGATAAATGCAAGTGCACGAACACGAATGAATGAGCAAGTTCTCAAAAAGAAAAAGAGTAGGCTATGTCTTAACAACTAAAATCATGTCTTTGCACGGTCATGGACAACTTGTCGACAAGGTGAGCGTTTCCCCGACGGCAACCCGAGGCCACGGGACCGTTGCGGGCAAAGGGAAACAAATAATTAGCTGTGCTGGGCACGGGTTAGGCGAGGACTTGCAGCGGGGTTCGCTACTCACGCTGAAAGGACCCGTCTAACAAAAGCTAGAGGAGTCCACGATGGCTCTGGGAGCCAGTGACCAACACACGATATATTGCACTTGGTATGAAAATGATAACAATTGACAGGGAAGAACATGGTAAGTTTCATAAGGCGCGACGCGACCGCCGTCGGTAAGTTTCAACGTAAATTTCACTATGCTTGTCATATGCTTGTTTGCAATTCATTAGGATGGTTAGAAACATTCATACTTTAAGTCAATTAAACTCTTCAACCAAATGAGAGCTTGGAACTTAAATAGCCACGCACCAGTACAAAGTGTAATGTACTGATCCTCGCTCTCCACGTAGGTACCCCGAACTACGAAGGGCGTGCCACTTGAAAGCTCAAGGCGAAGTGAACCCTTTTGAAGCCTCGTCCGCGTGAAAAGGCTTGTTTTCTGGATTCCTTTGAAGAAGACCCGCACTCAGTCCAAAAGAAGATGGCGGCTCGACTCGCCTCAATAGCAGGTGAAAGATGTTATATTTTGCTTGTAAAAAGGGATGTAATGTATGGAATGACTATCTCATCGGCGTTCATTTTGTAAGTCGAGTCATGTTGTAGCCCGCGCGGCAATGATGTAAAGAGTCTATGTAAAGTTTTATTATCATCAATGAAAAAGTCTATTTCTATCTCAAATGTGTTATTCAATATCTCTGCGTACTAACTTGATGTTGTGTTTCGGATAACCTTATGACTATGCCTTGTGTGATCGCAACTTAGGTTCACACGGCATCACGCCCGGGGACGACTATCGATTCTACGGAATCGGGGCGTGACACTCAGCAGCAGACGTTTGTCCAGCATCAGCAGCAGGCCAAGGAAGGCCAGCCAGGGCGAGCTTTCGCCATGGCAGTCGATATGCACAGGCAGAGGGAGAGCTGATTGCAGGTTCCAACCTTTTCGATTCTATTTCCGCATTTGCCTCCTTATAACTGTCTTGAAATCTGATTCTATCTGTTCCTTGTAGTTGATAAATTTGTTCGATATTTCATTGTGAATTATTTTCTTCTGAGATAAGTCGTATGGGGTAGGTCGTCTCGATTATGGGATCTAGAGTCTTCTATAGTCATGTTAGCTGGCATAGTGAGGACATATAGTCAGATTTTGGGCGTATTTCTCGGGTGTAGGAATTTAAGGTTTTCGCGGCCAGGCATGCAGCAATGCGAAAATTTTAAATACCATGATTCTAGAGGTATGTACCTTAGTCGAGGACTCTGTGAATATCGTAGCCTTACTCACTAGCATGACGAAGATTTCGAGTATCATAATTTTGGACAGAGCATATGATTATCGGACTGTGTTTTGAGACTGTGATTGTTGGGGTGTTTGACTAAGAAGGAGTATGACCATTCTAATTTCGAGGACAAATTTTTAAGGAGGGTAGACTTGTAGCACCCAGTTTCTAAAATGAGGGTATTTTGAAATTTTGTAATTATATTATTTAATAATGATATTTAAACCATATTATAATTTTGGTAATTTTTAGTTATTTTAAAAACTATTTAAAACCACGACTTGTGATTTTGATATTTTGCTAATGCAACCTTAGAGATTACTTAACCTAGAGACTAACCATGATCATATGAGCCTAGCCATAGGTTTAGAACATCAAGTTAGGGCTTTTTAGCCTAAGGGGTATTTTGGTAATTTACTAGGAAATTATTGGAATTATTGGATTTGTGTGAATTGTTATTATTAAATTATTGTCATGAGAGTCCCTAACCTAGTTTACCCTAATCTGGAGGTTAGCCACTAACCTAGAGAGTAGAGGATGGATATTGCATATTAGTCAAGGTAGAAAAATATCTAGATATTTACTTTTGTGATATTTCTTGAAAACCTAAAGATCTAACCTACCTTTACATAGAAGTCAACCTTCCTTAACTTGGAAGCAACCCAAGGACACCCCCCCTTGTCTTGGCCGGCCATAGGGCACCCCCCATCCTATTTAGTCACTACCCATCTCATTTACATACCCCTTTTACATTTCATTAAACCTTGAAATTTTTATTCCTTCACAAGACCATAACTTGATCATTTTGATCCAAATCACCTCTAGTCTTTTGCATTGAGACCCTACAACATCAAGGGTGCTAAGGGAGGCTAGCAATCAAAGTTTACAAGGCTAGGACATCACCAAGAGAAGTGGACACCACCCCCATATTCTAGGCTTTTCCTTGAGTTTTCACTCAATAGGTAAAGTGCCTCTAACCCTATTAATATTGTGTTTTTCCTTTATAAATGCATGCATATAGGTATACCCTAGCTGTCGGTCAAGTTTGGTAAAATCTAGGGTTGGTTTGGTATCCGTATCGGACACGTATCCTAGGTTATAAAACCTTGTTTGATGAAATGCCCCAAAGGATTGAACTTTGTTATTTTGCAAAACAAATTACATATTTGTAGCCCTAGACTAGTAGAATATGTACCCACTTGACTGAGCACAATTTAGATTCTTTTTCATGTCCAAATCGGACACGAACCCACGTTTTACACTGTGCACAGACACAAAAAATCCCCTGCTACTCGACCCTATTTCTCTCTCCTCATGCCACATGGACACGTGCCATTTGGCACAGAGGTGGGGCAACCTCTGACATGCCCCCCCTCAAATTTCACGACACCTCGTGTCGTATCGAGGACACGAGGACACGTGCACTGGTCGTGCACTGACAATGCACACACGCACAGAGCCGACTTGCGCGAGTCGTGTCGACTCTGGACACGTTGTGGGCACCTCGTGGTGACACGAGTGTGTAGCCCAATACGTGGGCTACACGTGGACATGACCACGAGGCCCCACGTGGCTCGTGTCGTGTCCACGAGACACTTGCATCGCTGCACGACGCTGCGCGTAGCAGTGTGTATCAGTCGAGTTTTCTCGACTGATATGCGTCTCGTGTCGTGTCCTGGTGACACGAGGACACGAGACAGACACTGGAACACATAGCCTGACCCTAGGCAAACCTGGACACGTGACCACGAGACACGTGGATGTGTGTGTCGTGTCCCACACACACGTGAACCCGTGCACGACGCTGTGACACTGCACAGTGTCTGAAGCTTACCCGATTTGGGTTTTTGACTCTTGGACACGTTGTGTCGTGCCGTGGTGGACTCCTAGGGACCCTACGACACGTATACATATGGGGGCACGATTACCAACCACTGTATTCGTGTCTTAGCTAGGTTTTTAGGTTTAATTTGGGTTTCCCCCAATTTACCTTCACTGCACAGTGTTTTCCAAATTTCCAGTATTTTCCAGTTTTTAAAAATGGATTTTGAATTGATTTTATTATCTATATAGTGTGTAATTGCCTGTATATACACTGTATATGTATGTATATATGTATATGAGTGTGTGGGTATATGTATGTGTATGTGGTGTATATATTAATATATGGTATGTATAGGTGTGTGTATATATGTATGTAATGTGTGTGTGTTTGTGCCCATTCTCAGAATTCTGAGAAACCCCCCTCTCACTGTTACACACTCCCACATCTCTCTCTCATTCTCTCTCTCTCTCTCTCTCTCTCTCTCTATATATATATGTATATATGTATGTTGTACATATATATATATATATATATATATAATAATATAATAAATATATATATATATATATATATATATATAGGTTATGTAGATATATATATATTATATATATATATATTATATATATAATATATATATAATATATATATAGTTATGTATATATATATGTGATACTATACTTTTAGAATATAGGTTTACATAGAACCTATAAGTTACTGGCCTATGGGTTATAGACATTAGCCTATGGCCATTAGGGGCTAACCCTAATTGACCTAATGACCCATGACCTAACTAGTTGACCCTTGTTTGACTAAAGTTGACCAAAGTCAACCTTAGGTCAAACTTGACCTAGTTAACCTAGATTTGACTTAAAGTAACCTAGAATGACTAGTTTGACTAAACCCTAACTAATTTGACCATGGTTGATCTAACCTTGACCTAATTGACCTAGAAATGGCTTGGATGGACTTTAAAGGGCTTGATAACTAAGGTTTGACTAAACCCTAGACTATTAAACTAGTTGATTTATGTTTGACCATATGGTTATGAGGATAGTCCTATGTAATTTAAGATATGTATGGGGTTAAGTGGGATAATTCGGAGTTGTGTCATGATTTGGGTTAGCCCTATGGAGTTGACTTAGATTGTTAATGGTTGACCCTTAACCTAATGACCTTGTGACTAGTCTATGTTGACCAAAACCTTAGTTTGTCTAAGTTTGACCTAGATTTGACTAACCTTAACTAGTTTGACATTGGTTGACCTAACTTTGACTAGTTTGACCTAGTTTGACTTTTAGAGTTGACCAAGAGTTGACTTTTGACCAGATTGACCTAGAATCATGTAGTATGCATTTATACTCTAATTTTACCATTGTGGATATATTGTGACCTGTTTTACTCTAAATAGGACTCTGTGACACCAGTTCGGACATCTATTCATATCAGTCATACAGGGTGACAGGCGAGTACATTCTCTGATCATTTCATACTTGTTAGGATATTCTTGCTCTAGATTACTTTACATGATGCTGTCACGTTATTATCACGGATTGGTACTATATGGATCTTGTCATGCGATGTTATCCCCCTCGGGGTGCATCAAATACAGTTGTCATGTGCTTTTCACGAACATCTTGTATTTTATGTACACCATTTTCATGTATACTCTTGTGCAATCTTGTACTCTCATGATCACGTGAGCAAACATGATAAAAACCTCTTGTGCAAGGTAACGTAACTTGACTAGATCCTTGTGTATTGATTGGGGAGGGTGAGTAGGAAATGGTTATGTGATCAAAATCTATCTTGTGAAATCTTGTGAAATCATGTATATGTCCATAGTACACTCACGTATGATGGAGTTATCCTTGCATTATCCTAACCCGTTTATATAACCATATCATGCTCTAAATCACAGGTTACCTACAGTTCTTATTTATCATATATATAGATATTTCCAGTTATCAAATCTCTCTCGTTTTTATATATTCTTTACAGTCCATGTATCTTACTCTATGCATGCTTTACATTTCCCAACATGATATGAACTGCGTGAGAAGTATTGTGCTCGTTCCTGTCCTGACTGGACCTGTTAAAATATTACAGATGATGATGGTGACTGTCCTACCTTCTATGGGACACATGAGGGTGACCTTCAGGAGCCTGTGGAGCATCTAGCTCAGTAGAGGGTGCCTAGTCTAGTCTAGTGTTTATAGTTTTCATTTTGTATCGGATTGTGATTGCGATTGTTAGTTGTGACTTAGTTACATTTCAGGTCTTGTACTTATTTGTGTTGGACATATACTTTGTGTGGTGTGATAACTCTGTTTATATTCAGTTTCTTCCTTTCATCTGATTCCATATCATGTTCTATCTTTCCTAGACTTGTGTTTGAGATATAGAGTTGAGATGTTATGTTATACCTCCGTGCGGAGATGACAGGTTTATATATCTTATTGTTAGATGTTAGATGTTATAGATGACCTATACAGCATTCTATCGCCGACACTGCGGTGTTGGCTGGACGTACCCACGTTCTCATGCCCCTAATCAGGGTGCGGGTCGTGACACCTCCTGCGATAATGAATAAGGCTGGCGATAAAGGATCTCCTTGTCGAACTCCTCTGAATGCTGGAAAATAACTTGTTGGTTCCCCGTTGATAAGTGGCGAGTACCAGACGTTATTCACCAGTCGCAGTACCATATCGACCCACTTATTATGAAACCCAAATCTTCTCAGAACCTTTAACAGAAATCGCCAATCAAGTCGGTCATAATCTTTCATCATATTAAGCTTAATTGCAATGTCCCCCCCAATGTTTGTTGTTCATTTTGGCCATCATCTCTTGAGCTAATAGTATATTGTCGACTATTTCACGACCTTGCACAAAAGCGCTTTGTTCAGGAAAAATTAGTTGAGGTAGGATAGGAGCCAGCCTTCGAGCCAATAGTTTAGATATGATTTTGTTAATCACCGAGCACAAACTGATAGGCCGGTAATCCTTGAATCCATTAGGCTGCTTGACTTTCGGGATGAGAACCAAGGATGTGTTTGTAAATGATCTGGGAAGCAAAAATCTGTCGAAAAACATGCTCACTGCTTCAAGAATATCATCTCCTGTAATATCCCAACATGATAAATAGAATGAAGTAGTAAAATCCGTCAGGCCCCGAAGCGCTTTGTTTGTCCATGCTCTTAATAGTGTTGAGAATTTCTTCCTTGGTCGGCTATTCAATCAGTTTAGCATTATCTTCTTCTGATAACATATTTGGAATTTGATCGAACAGGCTCACATCCTCCTGTATTTCTCACCTCTTTGGTATAAAACTGAGTAATAATCAACCGCATATGAGTGAATATCAGTACGCTCCATAATGACCTGACCATCCTCCTTTGTAATGGCATGTATACGAAGAGTCTTCTTCCTGTTGTTGACATAGCCATGAAAGTGCTGTGTTTTTGTCCCCTCCAAGTCCCATTTAAGTCTCACTTTTTGATTCCAGTACGCTTTCTCCCTTGAGACACATTGTTTTAAATTAGTCGTCGCCTTGTGAAGTTGTTGTTATTCTAGACTGTAGGTTCTTGTTCATATGCAAGTTCAGCTGCCAACATCATGTCTTCAGTATTTTTAACCGATTGGAATATGTCACCATAAGTTCTTCGGCTCCACGTGGAAAGGTATTTCCTGCAAGCTTCCAGTCTAAGCGAAACCCATGTCAACCCATGCTTGTGATTAATTGAGTTCCATGCCTCAGACACAATACTGTGAAATTCTTCATGCTGAGTCCATAAATCAAAAAAATCTGAACTGCTTTTGCCAGTAGCTAAATTCAACTTAAATTTGACCAGTACAGGAGAATGATCAGATTTAATTTATTTAAGTGTTCGACTTCCGTCTGGGAAGCCAACCCCATCCAAGCATTATCGAAAAATACTTGATCCAACTTGGAACCAAGACGTTCATCCTTGGTTTTCAACGAAGTAAAACAGCTACCTGTGAATGGCAACTCCGACAGGCCTGCCTGTAGCTGGAAATTAGCAAACTCTAACATGGAACCTTGATCAGCTGGTAGCCCCCCAAGCTTCTCCTCTGAGCGGAGGATTGCATTGAATTCCCCTCCGATAACTCACGGATCAATATGGGTCAATTGTGACTGTAGTAATTTCTCCCAAAGCACTCCGTGGCCTTCCTTTGTGTTGTCCCCGTGAACCATCGAGAACATAGCAGGCACGGTATCATGTGGTATGAAACCCTAGCAGTAATCACTTAATCACAAGAGTTAATCAATGATACATTATACCCTGACTTAGCCATAATCCAGATGTTGCCCCTCTCATTTGAAATGGCGGATGAGAAGCCCAATTTGAGTTGGTAATTTATCAATTATCGTCTATCCACTTTCGGTTCAATAATTGCCAGGAAAATAATCTTATGAACTCAAATTAGAGATTTCAACCTCTTAAGAGTCCTGTGGTTCGCTATACCATGAACATTCCATATAAGTATATTAAACATTAATGGGTGGGGGTTTACCAGGTGCTGAAGCGCTTGCTGTTGTACAAGTAATTCTATCCGATGGCTCCACAGTCTTTTTCATCTTCTTCTGTCTTTTATGGGTCATAGTTGGTTCCATATGTTGTTTGCTTCCTCTGGTGGTGTCGTCTTCAGCCTACGTCCGTGCTTCGCTACAGTTTTCTCGATCGATGGCATCGTCTTCTTCCTGTATCCGCATTTTGCTACAGTTTTCAAGGTCGACTTCAGGCCCAGCTCAAAACCTTTGTTCAAAATTCTCCTCCCTCTAAAGTGCCAATCTCGGCCTCCATCTCCGTCTCTTTTGAAGCTTCAAGGGAAGGAGTAACCACCAGCTCCTGGTCCCTGTCTTCTCTCTGACCGGATGTCATGTCTTCCTCGGCAACCCGAGCTTCGTCAGGGAATCAATCAAGTGTTGGGTATTACACGTTGGTTCATTGAGGGTTACATTAATGGGACCTACAGTATTCATATTGGCATCAATAATAATTGTTTTTGGTGTGGAGCACCTTCGTCATTAATGACTTCTCAAGGTTGGGAGCTTTCTTTACTCTGGGGGATGTTGATGCTTGTGTCACGAGTGTCATTTGCCACGTGGCCTCTTTTCTCGTATTATTTTTAGGATCAACTTGCTCCCCATCTCCATTAGCAGCAACTACCTTTGCCTTATTCTTCATCTTACAAATTTCTAGTGCGTGCCCTTAATGGTGAGAATGAGAACAGTAGAGAGGGATATTTCATACTACACAGTTTGCCAAAATCTCCTACCCCGAGGTAGGTTAATTCTTACTCTTTTCTGAATAGGTTTACTGGCGTCAATTTCTAAATATTCTAGCCATGCTTGGACGAGACAGCTTCGTAGTAGCCCGATCTATCTTCAACGGCGTCCCAATGGCAGACGTTATTGCAAATAGTGCATCCTTCGCATATAGATGATGTGGGATGTCTGGCAATTAACCCAAACAGGCATAGGAGAAGATTCAATCGACGGAGAGAAGTCAGGATCCCATTTAAAGATTCTATAGGAGCACGTGCAATGGACCATGTATCCTTAGCACGGAGACGAAGAAAGTCCGCTTTTGCAGATGGCCGGATCAGAATATGTTTCTGATCTATCACACCAGCTTTGATCTCTCCTTGAAATTCAAATCCTGAAAAGTCTTTCCTGATCACATCGATTAACGGCTTGTTGTGAGAGAATTTCCCAATAAGGGCAAATCGGAGTGGGACCGCAAGCGATGACTCTTTCTCATCTGAGAACGACACCACAGGGGCACCTTTGAATGAAGTAACAGGCCGCACAGCCAAACGCGGCGGGCCTACCGCTCGACCTGCTACCACTTCTGCAAAGGACTTAGACGTCCTCGCTGGAGGTGACACCGGCCGGCCATCGGCCAAGCCGGGGTCGGAGAAGAAGAAGATATTGCAAAAGTTCTAGGCGCGGTGCTCCTGTATATATATATGAAAAAATACATAGAATCAATTTAAACCTATGATATTAACCAAACCAACTAAGTGATACCAAAATAGGGAGGTAAACCCCTTCCCACTACTGCCTATTAACACATCCAACAGCTCACTTGGCTGTGAACACCAAGTCCACTCAAAAACCCAAACACAACCTATATACAAATCCTCTATCACATGTAACACACACACACACACACACACACGCACACACACATATATATAGAAAACTCTGGAAAATCAATTAGAATGCCTGACTAATGAACAACCTAGCCAAACATATGTCTAAAACTGAAAGTAAGCCAAAAAAATAGTCTATTAGGCATTTAAACAAACACTTGGGAGGCTCTCCTCGGATTTCTCCAATGATTCACAAAAACCCCAAATAAAATGCACTAAAATGAGGTCTAGAGCCTTGCTCACCTCTCCGTGGGTGCCCCTAACCAATGAGAGTGTTCCTACATGTGTCATGCATGAAGAATGAGCTCAAAACTATCAAAATATAGGGTTTTACCTATTGGGAGAATTATTTCCCAATGGAGTCTTCTATGGGTGCTCTTTGTTGGCACATTAGTCTATGGTCGAACCTGATTTTAATAATTGATCTTACCTTGTCTTGATATAAGGGCTACTTGGATGATTCCTGAGAACTTCTACCACTCTATTCAAGATCAAAGCTGTTTTACCAATTGAGTCTGTATCAATATGCAATGTAATTTTTATATTTATTGAGTCGATGAATATTTTGTACACCGAGTCGTACTGGCAAGTAGGCTACCCCAAAATATTTTCAAAATATCCTATGTTTTGAAAATAGCCCATTTTACGAAAAGCTCCTAGCTGCTAAAACTTTTCAAAAGCCCAAAACTCAAAATCCGATTTACAAAATTCCAAAAGATCAAACTCTGGTCACCAATAGAGTTTGGCCCGAGTTCGGTCCGAAGTCACCCCAAGTTCGTTTGGTGTCGTTGGATTTTGAACTTGGTCATCCTACTGTTACGGATGCAACGACTATATGCCGAGATTCTCTCAAAGAATTCTGTCCGAATTCTACCCGAATTCTAACTTTGAAAAACCTATAAATAGAAAAGAATTTCACTCATTTCAATACATGACCTCTCTTCTTTTTTCTTTCTAAGCTTAATACATCTTCCAAAGTGTTCTATGCTTTTTCATTTTCAAATCCTAAGACAGTTACAATCCTCTAGTCGATTTGCTAGTGCGGTACGATATAAAAGTTTTAGAGAGATTGTAATCAGAGACATGATTGAAGAAAGACACTTAACAATTGAAGTTGGTCGAGTACTTCGGATCAAAGCTCGCATTGTAGAAGTTGCAAGTACTTCGGATGAAAACTTGCAGGTTTTTTTTCCATAGTGGATTCAACTGGAAGCTAGAGTTCTTTCGACTTGACTAGTCCTCACAAGAGAGAAACCAGTATACATTGCTGTATTTGCGTTTGCTTTCTGATCTCTGCTTTTCATTTACTTACTTGTGATATATTATATGTGATCTTGTTGCTAACATTTTTAATTAGCTAAATTCCGCTGCCTACTATATTCACCCCCTCTAGAGTATTGTGCTTTAAATTCGTTCCTACAATTGGTATCAGAGCGAGTTATATAGGTAAAGTGGGGTAACACTGCAATTATATTCTTTATTATTACGGCTGTTACATAGATAGTATCACACATGGCAAAAGTGAAATTAACAAGTGATGGCCAAGCCACAAACAGACCCCTACTGTTTGATGGTACAAATTACACATACCAAAAAGACTGAGTTTCTTCTTAAAATCTCTAGATTGTGACTTATGGTCTATTGCGATTGATGGCTATAAGAAGCCAGCACGTATTCTTGTTGATGGAGAGTTGGTTGAGAAACCCGTGACAAGTATACCGAAGCTGAAAAGAAACATACCATTCTTGACGCACGTGCTATTAATGCTTTCTTTTGTGCCCTAGACATGAATGAATTTAATAGGGCGTCTACGTGCACAACGTCAAATGAAGTATGAAACTTTTCAAAGTGACTCAGGAAGGCATGACGCCAGTCAAGAGTCAAAAATCAGCAGACTTACTCAGGAGTATGAGGCGTTCAAGATGAAGCCAAACGAATCCGTCACTCAGATATTTATAAGATTTCTGGATATTGTAAATCCTTTGTCTTCATTAGGCAAGGATACAATAACCATGAAAAGATTCTCAAACTTCTACGAGCTCTCACGAAGAACTGGATTCCAAAGGCTACGACAATCATTGAAGGGAACGACCTCACCACTATGTCTCTTGAAACACTCATGGAAAACTACTTACTCACGAGCTGGAACTTCAAGACTTTGAAGATATTGTACTGAAGGAGAAGTCGACCGCTTTCAAAGCTCAATACAGAAGATCTGTCGAAGATAATTCCGACGATAGTGACTCTGACTATGAAGATCAAGCTCTCCTAGTAAGAAAGTTTAAGAAGTTCATGAGATTCAATAGAAAACAAAGGAACACAACAACAACAATGAAGAAGATCCTATCTGCTATGGTTGCAAGAAGAAAGGGCATATGAAAAGGACTGTCCAACAACATCATCATCAACCAGGAAAAGCAACAAGTATGACATGGGTTACTTATAAAAATCAACATCTAGAAGGTACACTAACACAAGCATAAGGCATGAAAGCAAAGCCAGTGACTCAGAATACAAACAATCAGACGACGCTACAAATGTATGCTTAATGGCATTCAATCAGGTAAATACTAACCCCATGTTTGATACATATGATGATTTTACCTTTGAGCAATTAGGTGAAGCCTTTAGTGACCTCTTAGGTGATTACAGAAAACTGCGTAACAAATACCCAAACTCTAAGAAGGTACTCAAGGAGTACAAAGGAAATAGGAAGACTTCCCAACCTACTAGCTGACGTTAGAAGTAATAATAATTCTAGTGAGGTAGGTGAGCTCTCTTCTGTTAAGTTAGTTATATGTGACCACAAGATTATCTGAAGAGAAAGTCAAGACCATTATCAAATTAGAGGAAGACCTACTCAAAGATGGAAGAGTCTTCAGCAAGCACTAATCAGAACTGATGCACTTACTGCTGATTATAATACATTGTATGGCACTTCCAAAAAGTTGAAATTAGGTTAGAAAAATAGCCTGAGGTTGCTGCTTCCTACCCTAATACGTGTCACTTACCGAAACATTGAAACACTATTAAACCCAACACTGTCAGACCGAACCAAACCAAACCTTTGCCCAAGAAGCCTAATAGGCATGCATTCTATTATAAAAAACGAAGACCTACCAATTACGCACAACACACTGCATCCAACACTCAACATGCTAGATGTCATAATTGTGGCACCATTGGTCATATCTCTCTTGCATGTAGAGTTAGAAAGCTTGTTGATTTAAAGTTATGTGCATGGATACGAAAACTAACATTCCAGGACCCTACAAGAAATGGGTACCAAAAGTTTCCTCTACAAATTCTTTTGTAGGTGGAACACCCTTCACATGCTAGAAGCAAATGGATCCTCGACAGCGGTTGCTCGGCACATGACCGGTGACGCTTCATTATTCGCAACACTGTCGAAGAAGAAAGAAGGATACGTTTTCTTCGGTAATAATCTTAAATGGTATATAGTAGGTATCGACAATAATGGTAAGGCTATGATTAAAGATGTCTGTCTAGTAACCGAGTTAAAATATAACCTACTCAGCATAAGCCATTTAGCTGACCATGGTTGTAGTATTAACTTTATCAAAGATAAATGTACTATAGTTGATAGCTCAACTGGTAGTACTATCTTTGAAGACATTAGGGAAGAATATATATGTTTTCTATCTGTTAGAAGATGCTAACAAAGCAGGTAAATGCTTAATCGCCAAGAGTGATGAGAGTCAACTATGGCATATGAGACTTGGTCATGCAAACATGGACATAATTTCAAGACTATCCACAAAGAAGTTAGTACGAGGCTTACCAGATATTACTTTCAAGAAGGATACGGTATGTAGTGATTGTGAAAAGAACAAAGCTACGATCCACTTTCAAGTCAAGAACGCTATAAGTACCACTAGACCTCTACAATTACTGCATATAGATTTATTTGGGCCTAGTAGAATTGCTAGTCTAGGTAGTAAGTTATATGCTTTTGTAATAGTAGATGATTTACGTGGGTATATTTTCTTGCATGCAAGAACAATGCATTATCAGAATTTGTCTCCTTTTACAAGAAAGTTCAGAATGAGAAAGGATTCATGATCATCGTGTTCAAAGCAATCATGGCGGCGAATTTGAGAATGTAGAGTTAAAGCAATTTTGTAACACACATGGTTATCTGCATGAGTTCTCTTGCACTCTACAACAAAATGGAATTATGGAACGTAAGAAAAGGACTCTATCCGAAATGGCTAGAGTAATGTTAAACCAGTTTAATCTACCTAAATACTTTTTGGTTGAAGTTGTCAATACAGCTTGCTATGTTCTCAATAGGGTTCTAATTCAACCGAAATCGAAGAATACTCCCTTTGAATTATGGTTTGATAGGACACCATCAGTTTCATGTTTCAAAACATTTGGTTGCAAATGCTTATTCTCAATACTAAAGACAATTTAGGAAAGTTAGACGAAAAGGCCGATGAAGGTATTTTTAGGTTATGCTGCCAAAACAAAGGATACCGAGTCTTCAACAAAAGAACCATGATCATCGAAGAGTCAATAAATGTCACTTTTGACGAACTGAATCAATAGACAATCGATGATGATGATGAAGACATTAGTACACCAAGTACAGAACTTGCAGAACCTTCAAGCACAACACCAGCTGATCGTCCAGGCAGATCATGTACAGAACTAGAAGCTGGAACCAGCTACCTTGAGAGCTTGCCAAAAAGAATGAAGTTTTTGGTTGACCATCCCAAGGACTTAGTAATAGTTGAGATTTCCAGGGGTGTAAGTACTCGTTCCTCTACCAAAGATATAGTTTTCTGTATTGCATTTATTTCACAGCTTGAACCCAAAACTATTGAAGAAGCATGTAGAGATAATTTTTGGTTAGCTGCTATGCAAGAGGATTAAACCAATTTGAACGAAATCAAGTCTGGGAATTTGTTCCCAAGCCCATTGATCATCCGATCATTGGCACCCGCTAGGTATTCTGAAATAAACATAATGAGAATGATTTAGTTACTTGTAACAAGGCTCAACTCGTAGCTCAAGGATACAACCAAGAGGAAGGTATCGACTACGATGAGACCTATGCCCCAGTTGCGAGATTAGAATCCATTCGCATGTTATGTACATTTGCATGTTTTCATAATTTCAAACTATTTCAAATGGATGTTATGTGCATTTTTGAACGGTTTTATAAAGTAGCTCAACCTTCAGGTTTTACTGATTTCAAAAACCTTGATTATGTTTTCAAGTTGAAGAAAGCCTTATACGGTTTGAAATAAGCCCCTCATGCTTGGTATGATCGTTTAAGCTCTTTTCTACTTGATAACGAATTTATAAAATGCAAGGTTGATACAATATTTATAAAGTCTTTTAATAGAAATCTTCTTTTAATTCAAATTTATGTAGATGATATATCTTTGGATCTACTGATGAATCTCGTTGTCAAGAATTTTCAAAGTGTCTGCAGAACTTGTTTGAGATGAGCATGATAGGAGAACTAAAAAATTTCCTCGGACTGCAAATTAAACAAACCAACAATGGGATGTTCATTAATTAAGCCAAGTACACAAAAGATTTGTTAAAGATGTTCGACCTGGAAACTATCAAACCACTTGGCACTCTGATGGCGACTTCAACCAAGTTTGATATTGATGAACAAGGCAAACCGATCGACAAACGTAAGTATCGAGGTATGATTGGTAGTTTACTTTATTGAACTGCTAGTCATCCAGATATAATATTTAGCATTTGCATGTATGCACGTTTTCAACTAACCCTAAGGAATCATATTTGTGCGCAGTTAAGCGTATCTTCTGGTACCTTAAAGGCAGTTCTTCTGTCGGCTTGTGGTATCCCAAAACCATGTCCTTTGACCTAACCATTACTCGGATGCTGATTTTGCTGGATGCAAAGTAGATATAAAAAGTACTTGCGGTACGTGTCATTCCCTAGGTAAGGCTCTAGCCTCTTGGTTTAGCAAGAAACCAAATTCTGTCACATTATCAACTACTGAGGCTGAGTATATAGTCACAGGATGTTGTTGTGCATAAATTTTATAGATAAAGCAAACTTTAGAAGACTTTGGTTTATAGTATTCACACATACCCATTTTATGTGACAACACTAGCACTATTAATCTCACTAAGAATCCTGTATGTCACTCTCGCACTAAGCATATTGAGATTCGACATCATTTTCTTAGAGATCATCAAACAAATGGAGATATAGACCTTGTATTGGCTGATATCTTTATAAAACCATTAGCGGAAGATCGTTTCAATTATTTATGTCGAGAATTAGGAATTTTAGATGTCAATATATTAATTAATTTTGTTTTATTGATCCTTCAATATACAAATATTGTCGTTCGATACAAGCCTATAAAGGGTCTGTCTGTCACCACGACTACGGCTAAAGCGAAACGGTATTTAAGTGTTCTCTGGTGAACCTCCGTTAGCTGGACAGTACCCCTAGAGCTAATATGAAATAGTCGCTGTGTAAAGAAAGTTAATTCATAAAATATATTAATTATATAATTGAAATTTAAATAACTAAACTTGGAATTAATAATTGAAAAGGGATTGATGAATAGAAAGGGGTTGCATTTATTTCTGGTGAAAAATACCTTAACAGAACCCTAGGCGAACTCGCACCGAATTCGGCTCGAGTTCTGTTGGTGGTATGTTCTTTTAAGTCAAAAACGAGTGGCCCCCTCCTATTCATCTTCTCCAAATTCTCAAACAGCAGCAGCCGTGCCCAAGCTCTCCAAACCCTAGTTTTTCTCCAAGCCATTGCTTCCAATCCCCTTAGAGATTTCTACCAAAATTTTGGATTCGTGCGGAGTTTCTCATCCTCTAGAACGTACTCAAATCTTGGAAGGTATAACCTCCTCCTTCCCTTTCTTTCCAATTCATAGTTTTTATTCTTTCCATAGAAACCATGCCTAGGATTTCGAACCACTTTAAGAGGAAGAAGCCGACACCTAGTGAAGAGGCATCGTCTTCTGATGCTATTCAAGGATCACTCTTTTCTCTAGTTCAATCGGCCGACAGAGCATACAATGATTTTTACTTTAAAACTCTTGACCAATCTCTTTTATGGTATGCGGATTTCTCTGTTCGCAAAATATGCACCGGCGCACCAATTAAATAGACCATATTTCCTAAGCATTGACCTTATTTTGAAGCATTAGGGTTGCACGAACTTGTCACCCACCAATATCCTATCACAATTATTTTCGTCTGTTTTACTACAATTTTACTTTGGACACTTTTACTTAAAAGTCGTGTCGGTGGATTTAATATTGAATTCAATTATGTCCTCTTAGCGAAAATCCTTGATATCCCTAATGAAGGTGCTCCGCTAGATGATATCACGAAATTTGAATATCCCGTAGGCACGACTTTGAGAAGTTTCAAGAACGAACTTTGTTCTTCTGATCGTGTTCGTTGTAGTAAATTCAAAGCTGCAAACATGAACTTATTCAACTATGACTTGCATCGCATTGTCTATTCCACTATCTTGCCAAATACACTTTAAAAGACAATGTTACTAACATTTAGTTGTCTGCCCTTTATCACATTCGTAAGGTTATTCATTTTCTGTCCCCAAGACTATTATCCAGATGATGGAACGTAGTCGGAAAGGCACAGAAACCTTGCTTATGCGATGATTATCCCAATCATCTTTTAGCATTTTAAGATTGACTTATCCACTTCCGCTCTTGACTCTGAGCCCAAGTATCTTTAGCTGTCTCGTCGCAGCACAACCTGCTCCTCCTATTGAGCATTTATTACTGACACATCTAGGGAATGCGAGTTCCTAGATGCCAGTCGATTTCAGGCTTTTATAAATTCCTTTGCGGATCTGCGATTTGCTAAGACTGGTCATTCTGCCAATTCTCTACCCAGAGATCCAGCTGTATCGGGTTACCACTATGAGGATGAGGCAGTTTGTCACTTCTTTCAGCCCGGTAACGCATATGACTGGTACCGTAGTTCTGGTGCTATCCACACCCTTCTGGAGCTGGTCCATCTGGACATGGTGGCATTGCTGGCACTAATATTGATGATGACTCTGAGGATTTTTGATCTAGACGTGATGTATTTTGTCTATATGTTATCTAGTTCGACTTTTTATTGTCTATGTTTACTTGGAAATGCTCCGACATTCCAAGATAGCACTTTATTTTTTTAGCACCGAGACTTTCTATTACTGAAATTGATGTATTTTTGGAACATCTATTATGCTCTCATTAGCATGATTTTCTATTTCAGTTTGTACTGTTCTTTATGTTTATGCGTAGCATTATCTTTTCTAGCTTATGCTTTTGCATATAAATTGCCCGTGAAATACATGTTTTTCATCTATTGTCTTGTATTTTTTCAACGTTTGTTTCTTATGCATGACTTGCGGGGGAGCTTCTCTCTTTTGCAATTATTTTGCTAAGTGACAACGGGGGATAAAATGGATCTAACATTTTTTGTAGGATACAGGAATTTTTTTTGGATACAGTAGCATACAAGTTGAACAAGCATTACAATTTTGATTTATTTTGTCAAATCAAAAGATCGAGATGTTATATCGGTTAAGGTTTGTCAATTATCAAAAAAGGGGAGATTGTTGGCCCATTGGTCATGGTCGAACCTGATTTAATAATTGATCTAACCTTGTCTCGATATAAGGGCTACTTGGATAATTGCTGAGAACTTCTACCACTCTGTTCAAGATCGAAGCTGTTTTGCCACTTGAGTCCGTATTTCAATATTCAATATAATTTTCATATTTATTGATTCTAGGAATACTTTGTACACCGAGTCATACTGGCAAATATACTACCCCAAAGTATTTTCAAAATATCCTATGTTTTAAAAATAGTCAATTTTATAAAAATCTCCTAGCTTCTAAAACTTTTCTAAAGCCCAAAACTCAAAATCTTATTTACAAGATTCCCTAAAAGTCAAACTCTGGTCACCAACAGAGGTCGGCCCGAGTTCGGTCCAAACTCGCCCCGAGTTTTGTCCGAACTCGCCCCGAGTTCGTTTGGTGTCGTTGGATTTTTGAACTTGGTCATCCTACTGTTACGGATGCAACGGCTATTTGTCGAGATTCTCTCAAAGAATTATGTTAGAATTTGACTTTGGAAAACCTATAAATATAGAAGAATTTCACTCATTTCAATATACCTCTCTTCTCTCTTCTCTCTAAGCTTAATACGTCTTCCAAATGTTCTAAGCTCTTTCATTTTCAACTCCCAAGCCAGTTACAATCCTCTAGTCGATTTGCCAGTGCGGTACGATCTAGAAGTTTCAGAAAGATTGTAATCAGAGGCTTGATTGAAGAATGATACTTCACAATTGAAGTTGGTCGAGTACTTCGGATCAAAGCTCGCGTTGTAGAAGTTGCAAGGACTTCGATGAAAACTTGCGGTATTTTCCCATAGTGGATTCAACTGGAAGCTAGAGTTCTTCCTACTGGATAGTCCTCACAAGAGGGAAACCAGTATACATCGTCGTGTTTGCGTTTGCTTCTGATCTATGCTTTTCATTTACTGTCTTGTGATATATAACGTGATCTTTTACTAACATTTTTAATTAGCTAAATTCTGCTACCTGCTCTATCACCCCTCCCTCTAGAGTGTTGTGATTTACAATTCCTTCCTACACTATTGTGTCATGTTGGACACAAATTCCTCCTCCTTTGGACTCCTTCCCACGAGCTCCTTGGTCTCCAAGCTCCCAGCCTTGTAGAAAGAAGGTTTGGGAAAGTTTTAGGAGAGTTTGGTTGATTTTTAATGATGGGAATCCATGGGAATGTAAAGGGCTTCTTTTAGTGTTTTATGGAGGCTCTGAAATGAAGAAGAAGGCTTAAATGCTTATTATGACCAGGCAACATGGGAGCCCTAAAACCCCCTCTAAAAAGTCTATTTTACCCTCTCAAGTTGTCATGAACACTCTCCTAATTGAAGGGTTAATGTGCTCTAAGTGTGGGGTTAATTTATAGTCTAAACTAAGCCCAACATGACCTAAATGAGGCTAGTTGTGTTCATCCATGAATGTGGGCTCAAGTGGTTATGTCTAGCCTAATTGGGTCCACAAGTCAAGGTCCAATAAGTAGGTTAGTCAAGTAATAAATGCCACAATCATATTTAATTAAAAAAATACCCACTATAGAAATAATACAAAATGACAAAATATCCCTATTTTAGAAATGTGGTAGTGACAATCTTACCACCCTTAGAAAGATTTTGTCCTCCAAATTTCAGTTGGTGTACTCTTCTATAGGTCATACCCCGTCAATCATGGTCCAAAATCTATTTAAATAACACACAAATCATGGTCCTACTAGTCGTGATATCACGGTCTCAATCAGGGTCACTATACTATCTATCATAACAAAAAACATAATCTAAGGGGTACTATTGAAGCACACAACAATATGAGAAAACGACAAAAGAACCGAAAGACAAACCTGCACTACCTATCACCTGTAGCATCGGCCTCCTCGACCGTCAATGCAAAAGCCCTATGCAACACTGGGTGCACCCCATGTGTTTGCATCGTGTTAGACACGCCTGTGTCGTGTTTCCTGGACACGTGAGGACACACAAGACACGTGTACACATGCTTAGTTAATTACCCACTCTTGGTTTAGCATATTAATGTGTTTTGTTCATTCGAATGTAAATTCCTCCTTGAACTGATACGCAGTGTTCAGTTTGTGTATTCCTGAGTTCATTTCATTTTAAACCTATTTAAATTGATTTTAAGTATCATTATTAATCCTACATGTTTATTGGTTCATGTTAGATAGGTTTTACATGTTTGATTTAGTTGTTTGATCTAGAAGGGATTTCGATGTGGGATTGGGCTGTTCAATGGGACTGGACTGATACACAGTCCTGGAAATCCATTCCTGAACTTCCTTTCTTCCTTAAACTGATTTCAATGTGTTAATTTCCCATGTTTATTCCTATATATATGTGTGTTAGTATCACTGTTAGCAATGTGATAACTTCCATTTTGGTTTCCTAAATTTCTGAGATTGTGTACACTGATTCCATTTCCCTACCATTTGCATGACACCACTTAAAACCCTTTTGAAATAACTGAAATGAACTGCCATGTTAAGTTCATATATGTGCTCCTGAGTTTGTGAGTCGGATAACTTGTGTTATCATGAGATTCGAATTTATGTACATAATGCAATTGAATTTTAAGTTCTGATACATTGAACATAGGTTGTAGTTTGGGTTCTTTGTTGTGGTTGTTGATATGAACATAAAACCTTGCTGTATACCATGTTAACCCTTGATGTACAGTTGAAACTGGGTTAATGTGGATTTTGTGATATTATATAGGTCTATACACAGACACCCCAGTCTTTTTCTGACTGCAACATTACCCCTGCTCTCTGCCTCCCTGTTTTCTATATATGTTTACCACACACACCATCCTCACATCCCTTCACACTTTTAGCTAAAACTAAGACACCCAACTGTCAATGCACTGAACACATTATACACACACATTCATATCACTCTACTCACCCTCTGCTCATACACTGTTGGACCTATAGCTAAACCTGGGTTACTAGGACTGAAGTTGTGATACACTGAGTTTGGAATCCTGATTTGGTTTCCTAAGACCACACAAAGGCATGGCTAATACATCCTGCCACTTGGTTGACCCTGGGAGAAATTAACCTACACACATTTGATTCCTGCACACACACACCCAGCCATATATACACACACCACATGAAAATGATAACTGGACACTGTTTTTCCTGTCATATATTCCTGTTTTCCCACACTTGCCTGTGTTCACTCATACGTCAATTCCTGGGAACACAGGTCCTCTTATATTACCTGTCATTATTTCAGGAACCTGAAACCTGGGAGATCTCCTAATTAACTCACATTGCCTACACACAGTCCACACACATGTCTGAAATTAGTTTACACATAGCTCACATCCCTCCACACACACACATTTCTGATTTTCACATTTTCCTCACACTCTCATAGCACACACATGTGTATCATGACACACACCCATGAGAATATCTCACACAGAGACACGTCTACACATATATAATCCACACACACATTATGTATATATATATATATATATATATATATATATATATATATATATATATATATATATATTATATATATATATATATATATATATATATATATATATATATATATGGGTGTGTGTGTGTGTGTGTGTGTAGATATTTCCTAATCTATGTGTATGTGCATTTATATATATATATATATATATATATATATATATATATATATATATATATATATATATATATAGATATATACCTATAATGTGATGTATAAGTATAGGTATAATATGGTATTCCTAATGTGTGTGTATTAGCCTAGGACTATAGCCTATGGATGCAATGTGTGTTGTTAGTATAGTCCTAGTATAGTAGTGTATTGACCAATATAGACTTATTAGGACTTAGAATGATTGTTAAACCTTGTTTAACATAACCTAGACTTGTTTAGACCTAGAATGACTTGTTTGACCTAATTTAGACTTGTTAGACCTAGTTTGACCATAGTTGACCTAGTTTGACTTCTAGAGTTGATTTTGGCCTAGATTGACCTAGATTCATTTAGAATGCATTGAATTGCATCTTGTTATTATTTTAGACTTGTTGTGACTTGTGCCGTTCTGATTAGGAGCCAGACACCTCTCCTCGGACAGTACATTTCATCCGGACACTCAGATACCAGGCGAGTATATTCTCTGATCATTTCATAACTTGTTAGAATTATATTCCTTCTTTAGATTAATTTACTTGATGCTGTCACAACATTATCACGGATTAGTACTATACAGATCTCTTCATGCGATGTTATCCCCCTCGGGAGCATCGGGTACATTGTGTCATGTGCGTTTTCACTTTCATCATGTACTCATGTGCTTTCACCATACATGTACACTCTTGTGAATCATGTACTCTCATGTTCACGGACCCCTCATGTATACTATCATGTGCACCCTTTCATGGGCCTTCATGTGATATCATGTATAATAACATAACCTGCTTAGATCCTTGTGTATTGATTGGGGAAAACGGGGGAGTGCTAATAGTCATGTGAACAATTCCATAGTAGTGTAGATCATGTGAAACTCCTTAGTGTAGATCATGTACTAATCTGTCCTGTTCACATGTGCTATCCTGTACTCTACATCACTAGCCACTATTAGTTCTCTATATACAGTAGCTATTTACATACAGTTCTCTTCTTTTACATCATGTACTTCCTTTCAGTTTCATGTATCTTACTCTACTGCATATTTATAATTTCTAACCTGCTATGATCTGTTGAGATGTATTGTGCTCGCTCCTGTCCTGACTGGACCTGTTAAAAATATTACAGAGGACGAGGAGGAGGCCTGTGTGGTTACATTCTACGGGGCAGCCCTAGACGACACTTGTGAGCTGGACTCTCAGGAGGACCCAGCTCTAGCTGATGACTTTACCCCTACTGCCTAGACTAGCTTCGTTAGGCTTTATCTTACTTATGTTGTCTTGAGACTAGCTTAGTTAGGCTTTATTTCTATCATTGAGATCTGGATTGTATATATTCTTTCATACTCTGTAGTTGAGACCTTGTATTTCTGGTTGTTGCTGAGATGTTATCTTAGACTCTTCTGATCACCTGTATTTCTTTGAGTTCTATATCATATCGTGCTTCTTCTTCCTTAGTTGTGATTGAGTTTATATTCTGCTATGTCACCCCCCATTCGGGGAGTATAAACTGCTTAGAATTATATTGTTAGATGTTGTGACCTAGGACAGCGTTCTACCGCCGACACTGCGGCGTAGGCTGGACGTACCCACGTCTCGTGCCCTTACTCTAGGGTGTGGGTCGTGACAACAACGGTCAAAGAAAGAATAAATAGAGACAAGTGGAATTGAATTTCGAGATAGTTTATAATGAGATTCTCAAGATCGTCCCAGGAATCTTCTCAAGAAGTCCTAACTATGATTAAGTATCCTCTCACTCTATAGCCTATTCCCTATTTCCTATCGCAGGCTCGCAGCAGTACAACTAACCCGTTGCACTACCACAACATCGCACCCATGTGAATCTCGACCTGCATGGGCCACCATAAAAATGTGTCACGTCCCACACCCAGATATTCGGGCACAAGTACGTGGGTCACGCCCAGCCTACGCCGCAGTATCGACGATAGAACGTTGTCAAGTACCCAGCAATTATTTCAATATCAAAATGATCTATAATAATAATATGTACTCCAATCACATATGACTAAGGCAGATATGAATAAGGAAAGATGGTAATAAGGATGAATCGATCTAAAGTCTACAATGATCATAAATGGCAAGAATGTATTGGAGACAAATTTGATAACGGAAACTCAATCTAAATAAAGAAATATTTGCCTAGAGCTCCCAGATGTCAACGCACGGCAAAAAGGAACATCGAGAATCTGCCTCAGCTAGCATCGTCATGTAGTCCAAGTATGTGAGGGCATAACAACTCCTAAAAATATTGGTTATATAGTCAGGATTGGAGCGAAGTACATAAACTAAAAGCTGTTCCATTTAAATGGAAAAAACTATAAAGCAATGATAAAGAAAATGCTATATATGATAAGAAAAACATGTCTGAGGCAATAATATAATGAAAAGAGACATGCAATAAATCTAAAAAAGTAATCTCTACGAGCAAGTAATGGAAGGGGAACTACCATATCAAGATAGAGCAATGTAGCTGGTGAACTGAGTATGAAACTATAATAGACAATGTGTTTTGGAATACCAAGTAGGTATGTCATCGGTTTGGGAGATTCAATAATTTACACTAAGGAAAGCTAGCTCAACCATACGTGAAGTGTATGAAAGCAAGTAGCCAATGACTTACACTACTTGTCGATAGTTCTTTATCAATCTAACTAGTATTTCCCCCCGCCCTGACTGATACGATGGATCCAACTATGACACGTTACTAGCCAATGTATTCCAATGTTATCCAATATTCCAGTATTATTCAATAATATCCAATGTTATCCCATAACAACGAGGACAGTATCCGATATCAATGTAATGAGTTAAGGTAACATCCCATGACTGAAGATCTAATGACAATATGAATCTGTGTACCATCGTGTCAAGAATCATAAGTAATATTTATAAATACTTGAATTATAGTAGTAATTAAATAATAAAAAATATATGAGAATGTACTCTCCTACAGTCCAGAGCAATGAATGTGAATCGAGGCCCAAAGTGGAGTCATAAGACCTATAGATGAGATATACATATGTTAAATGGGGTTTAACAGTGTTAGACATGGTTTTCCAGTACGTGATATGCAATTTAGGTCAAACTAGGTCAAGTTTGACTCACAGTTGACTTTTGGTCCAGTGGTCAACCCTGGTTAAACCCTAGTCAAACCCTAGTCAAATCTAGGTTTGGTTAACCCACATCAAGTCATTACCTACCTATGATTACCCTTTACCCATATATATTGGTGTCCCCAATACTGTACCCTAAATTAGGAATCCTAATTACCTTGGGTAGGTAATTCAATACCTTTGTTGATACCGACCCAAAATCCTACTAACCATAACACTCTATAATTTTTAACTATCTAAGGGAACACCCATAGGAGAAAAATCTATCGAAGCCAACCTAACTACATATAGCCTTTGGCCAGGTCAAATTCCTGCACATTAGTGCAGGCCAACAACCCACTACCGGTCCAAATAGGACCTGCCTCCTTACTTATGCACTAGCCTAAGCCAAAGTGCCTGCAGTATGCATTGGCCAAATGATGGCCCAATGCACTGCTGCCAAAGGGCTCTGCAGTAGCCAATCCATGATTTTCTAAGGGAGGGGTTCAGTCCTCTGCTGCCAGGCAATGGCCCATGGCCAAGGAAGCAGCTGTTAACTGCAAATAAGCATTTATGCGCTATAATGCAACCAATACAATGATAATGCTACTGCTATCCTAATCCTTCACTAATAAGGACTGCTACTCACTCCACTTATCCTAAACTAATACTAAACATGCTAGGATACTCTACTTGAACATCCTAA
Organism: Iris pallida; assembly: GCA_029216955.1. Taxonomy (NCBI): domain Eukaryota; kingdom Viridiplantae; phylum Streptophyta; class Magnoliopsida; order Asparagales; family Iridaceae; genus Iris; species Iris pallida. The sequence goes on along the minus strand of JANAVB010036795.1, from coordinate 33,000 downwards.
CCCACTGATACTCAAACATTAGCTGACACATACCCTTACTCTCTCACTTTCTAATTACTTCTAAACTGAGCTAAACTTATCTAATTACCTATCCCTCCCAAACTCCGATACTGTCACTGTCGCACAAGGTTCACACTAACACAAATAGCCCCATCATACTCACACGTTCTCTCATTCCAAAACTATTGACACTCCTGATACTAACTGATACCTAGATATACCTACTGATCACTCTACTAACCCTAGGATACCACCTTGTAATGGGCTTCACAACCCACCCCCATTCTAAGGTGTGGCACAAATGTGCACAACCTTATTGTGCCAGTGGCCTAAAGGCCAAGGTTAACTCAAAATAGGTTAAGAGCAGGATCCCCCTGCAAGCCACTGGTTGCAAAACAAGCTGCTACTGCTGCCTGGGCCTTTGCAGTAATGCCAAGGCAAGCTGCAGCTGCTATTGCTTTGCGGCAGACAAGTATCTACCCATTTCTTGCCATAAACAC
>JANAVB010036795.1:0-27500 GCA_029216955.1 Iris pallida | reverse complement strand
AGTTCCTTCGCTTCAACCGAAGGAAGAAAGATCAACAAGGAGACAATGAGGAAGAACCTACCTGCTTCGGATGCAAGAAAACTGGACATGTCGGAAAAGTCTGTCCGACTGCAGAGAAAGGAAGCAAGTAGGAGAAGCCTTACAAGAAGTCATCCTTACGAAAGTATGCCAATACTAGCATCTGGCAGGAAAGCGAAGCTAGTGACTCTGAAGACGAAGATGACTCTCCTCAGGACACGGCTAACGTCTACCTAATGGCAACTTCTGATAAGGTAACCAATGATCCTCTCAATGACTTCACTTTTGATGAACTGGGTGATGCGTTCAATGATTTATTAAATGATCACAAGAAAGTACTTGGCAGGTACAAGCATGCTAAGGACAAAATTAAAGCACACGAAGTAGAAATTCATAAGCTTTCTTGTCTTCTTGATAATGTTAAAAACAAATCCAAGCTAAAATTATGCTTACATGATGCCGAAACACTTATTGAGAAGCAGACACGTAAGATCTCAGCACTCAACAAAGAGCTTGCAAAAGAAAAGAACAAACACAAGATCTCTATTGCTAAGATTGATGGTCTGAATGCAAAATACAATGAACTGAATGTTGTCTCTAAGAAATTAGAGATCAGATTGGGGAAACAGGTTGCTCAACCTCAAACCCAATTTCACAGTCACAAAACACACACAAAATACCAGACCACTCATAATAGTAAAACAAGTCACCCACATGCAGCACGTAACCATGCTTATATGTACACGTACTCCCATGCAGCACGTAAACCACATGCACGTAGACATCATTCTCAACCTACTCATAACTATTATCCTGCTACTGCACATAGTCATAACTATTATCCTGCTACTACACATAGTCACTATCCTGTGTTTCACATAACTATCACCATACTGCATATAGACATCACTATCAACCTGTTCCTAACACAAATAGGCATGCTACTTGCACATTCTGTGGATTACATGGTCATATCTCACCACAGTGTAGAATTAGGCAAATAGTTGATATTAATCTATATGTATGGGTACCAAAGAGTAACATTTCAGGACCCACAAGAACTTGGGTACCAAAGGTCACATCTACTCATGATGTAGGTGGACCTTCCTTCTTTAACTAAAAGCAAGTGGATTCTCAATAGTGGGTGCTCGCGACATATGATTGGAGACGCAAATCTTTTTGCATCAGTATCGATGAAGAGGGAAGGATATATATCCTTTGGTAACAATTTAAAGGGCTACATCATAGGTAATGGTACTATTGGTTATCCTCCTTCTGTAATAAAGGATGTCTATTTAGTGACCGAGTTAAAGCATAACCTACTCAGCATAAGTTATCTTGCTGATCATGGATATGATATTAACTTTGGAAAGAATAATTGCTACATTTATGATAGGTCAACTGGAGACATTGTTTTTGAAGGGATCAGAGAAGATAACATTTATATTTTCTATCTATCTAGAAATACTAACAGTGCAGGAAGATGCCTCTACGTCCACAAGGATGAAAGACTTTTGTGGCACTAGCGTCTTGGTCATGCCAATATGGATACTATATCCAGGCTATCGACAAAGAAGCTAGTAAGAGGTCTGCCCGACATCACATTCAAGAAGGACACTGTATGTGCCGTATGTGAACTGAATAAGGCAACCAAATCTTCATTTAAATTCATAAACACTGTAAGTACTACTAGACCCTTGAAATTACGGCATATGGACTTATTTGGCCGAGTAGAGTAGCCAGTCTTGGTGGAAAACTCTATGCTTTTGTTATTGTAGATGATTTTTTATGATTTACTTAGGTTTTCTTCCTTACAAACAAAAGCGATACTATTTCAATTTTCAAAATCTTTGCCAAAAAGGTCCAAAACGAAAAAGGCTACATGATTACTCGAATCCGAAGTGATCATGGAGGCGTTCAAAAAATTTGATTTTGAAAAGTTTTACGAAACAAATGATTTTGATCATGAGTTTTCTTGTCCTAGAACTCCTCAACAAAATGGTGTTGTGGAGCGGAAGAATAGGACTCTTGACGATATGGCTAGAGTCATGTTGAATAAATTTTCACTTCGAAAATATTTTTGGGCATAAGCTGTCGGTACAGCTTGCCATGTTTTAAATAGTGTGCTTATTCGACCTATTTCGAAGAAAACACCCTATGAGCTTTGGTTTGGTAGGACTCCTAATGTCTCTTATTTTAGAGTGTTCGGTTGTCGCTATTTTATCCTAAATACCAAAGACAACTTAGGCAAGTTTGATGCCAAACCTGACGACGGTATTTTTCTTTGCTATGCTGCCAAGAGTAAGGGATATAGAGTGTTCAACAAACGCTCAATGATTGTAGAAGAATCTACTAATGTGACTTTTGATGAGAAAAATAGTATAGCGGCTATCCCCGACGATGATGATGAACCATCAACTTCCACGCCGATGAATACCACCCCTAAAACCAATTCTCTGGAGGACTTACCGAAGAAGTTCAAGTTCAAGCCGTCACACCCAAAAAAATTGGTAATAGATAAGGTATCACGCGGAGTATGTACTCGATCATCTTTAAGAGATTCTATTGCTAACACTGCTTTCATTTCGCAAATTGAGCCTAAAAATGTTTTAGAAGCTTTTAATGATGAATTTTGGATTTCTGCTATGCCAGAAGAACTCAACCAATTCGAAAGAAGCCAGGTCTGGGAACTTGTTTCTAAACCAGCTAACCATTCGATTATTGGTAATATATGGATTTTTCGTAACAAAGTAAATGAAGATGGTTCAGTCACTCACAACAAAGCTCGTCTAGTAGCTCAAGAATACAACCAAGAGGAAGGTATCGACTACAATGAGACGTATGCTCCAGTTGCAAGACTTGAATCCATTCGGATGCTTTGTGCCTTTGCAAATTTTCAAAATTTTATACTTTTTCAAATGGATGTGAAAAGTGCTTTTCTGAATGATTTTATTAAAGAGGAAGTCTTTGTAAACAACCCCCGGGTTTTGAAAATCATAAATTTCTCGACCACGTTTCAAGCTCAAGAAAGCGCTCTATGGCCTCAAACAAGCCCCCAGAGCTTGGTATGAACGCCTAAGCAATTTCTTACTAGATAAAGGTTTTTCAAAAGAAAAAATTGACACTATACTTTTTATCAAAACTTTTAAAGACACCATTCTTTTAGTTCAAATTTATGTTGATGACATCATATTCAGTTATACTAATGAAAATCTCTGCCAAGATTTGCTAAGTGTATGTAGAATGAATTTGAGATGAGCATGATGGGGGAGCTCAACTACTTCCTTGGATTGCAAGTCAAACAAACTTCGCGAGGTACTTTCATCAACCTGTCCAAGTATACAAAGAATATGCTGAAGAAGTTTGACCTTGACAACGTCATACAATTGGTACTCCAATGGCAACTACAACCAAACTGGATCCCGATGAAAGCGCCAAACCTGTTGATCAACTTAAGTATTGAGGTATGATTGGTAGTTTACTTTACCTAACTGGTAGTCGCCCTGATATCATGTTTAGTATTTGTCTGTGTGCTAGAAATCAGGCTAGTCCTAAGGAATCACACATGTCCGCCGTCAAGCGTATCTTTCGATACCTTAAGGGTACTATTACAGTCAGTTTGTGGTATCCCAAAACCACATCCTTCGACCTTATCGGTTATTCGGATGTTGATTTTGCGGGCTGCAAAGTCGATCGTAAAAGTACAAGCGGCACGTGTCATTTGTTAGGCAAAGCCTTAGTCTCTTGGTTTAGCAAAAAACAAAACTCTGTTGCACTTTCTACGAGTATATAGCTGAAGGACGTTGTTGTGCACAGATTTTGTGGATGAAGCAAACCCTAGAAGATTAGCATTTATCTTTTATGCACATACCTATAATTTGTGATAACACTAGCGCTATCAACCTTACTAAGAACCCTATATGTCACTCATGCACGAAACACATTAAAAATCATCACCACTTTTTGCGTGATCATCAACACACGACGCTATAGATTTAGAATTCTTATACACTGAACATCAGCTAGCAGACTTCTTCACCAAACCACTGGCCGAAGAGCGCTTCAATTTTCTTTTTCGTGAATTAGGAATTTTGGATGAAACGGTTATTAAATAAATTGGCCTACGTAAATAACAATTATGACATATATCTTTATGATGACCTTGCTATGGGTACAAGCCGAAATGGTCCTTCTGACAACAAGGCGTAAAAGCCTAAGCGACACGGTGCACTAGTCTTCGGACTACCGCTAGCTGGGATCCGACCCCTACAGCTACCCCATGACAGTTTTATCGTAATGGTTGTTGTCATAAATCCTTGTTTATTATATGGTTTAATTTCATTTATAACTTAGTTAATTCAAAAAAAATTAAATTCAATTCCATTTATTCCATTCATTGTTTCTTTTTCTATCAAACTTTTGATTTTCATCAAACATTTGCCAATTTTCAATCTTTAACATTCTATTTATTTTTATCCAACACTTGGCTATTTTTTTAACTGTTTTGAGTTCTAGCCCCAGCACCCAGAAGTCGGGTCGAACTCTGCCTCACATAGAGTTCCGGCCGAGTTCGGTCTGCGAATTCCAGAACCCAAGATAGCTCTCAGACTTCCATTTCTTTTGATCCAACGGTCCAGCTTTCACCCGACCAGCCGACCCTACCTTCATATTTAGGGAATTCCTTTCTCTTTCTTCTCCATTGCCACCTCTAAACCCTCTCCAAGTTCATCCTATCAAAACCCTAATCCTAGAATTCTCAATTTAGTGAGGTTTTCTTCCCCAAACTCAAGGAGCATAACATTTGGATCATTCTCTTCCATCCTACTCCATCTATTTTTGAGGTATAACTTTGTTTCTTCATCTCTTTCAAAAAATTTCATGCCTCCTAGACTTTTTGGTAGAGGCAAGGGAAGAAGGAGTGAAGGTGCTTCATCATCCAATCCTCCTCCTTCTCTTGCTCCTCCAATTCATCTACTTTTTAATCCTCCACCACCACATGACCCTAACACATTCAATGAACAAATTTTTGTTTCATTGGAGGCTTCCAATGAATGGTTCAATGACTTTCATTCAAGGAGTGTGTATGCGGGTCATCCTATCAATTTCACAAAATTTTCTAGATATGACTCTTTATTCCATGATCTTTGTCTAGATGAGTTAGTTTCTACATCATCTCTTATATATTTGAATGCTATCCAAATGTTTTACTGTAATCTCACCTTGACGACACACGAATCTATTTTTGTGTCGCCGGAATCGATATCACTTTTGATGATTTTGAACTTGCGGAATATCTCGAGATCCCGGAACCCAATTCTTGGGAGAAACTTGTCGATGCACGCAAGTTACAATTTCCCAATGGATCATCCCTTGAGAGTTTCAAGGATGATTTGTGTACTCCCACCACTCGTCCACGCAAGTTACTTGCTAAATTTCTTAAACCATTTCATATGCACACCTTAACCCCTATGTTACTTACACACACATACAAGCTACCATGATCACTCATCTACACATATATCTATATATATGTATATATGCATGAGATTAATGATGTGTATATATAATGCATCTAAATATATTAGATGATATGGAATCTTATGTGAATAATAATGTGTATGTATATATTAGCCTTGTGTGCCTACATATATAATATATATCTATATGTGTGTTTCTATTGGCTTGTATTTGTGTTGGTGTGCCAGTATAGACTTGGTTAGGCTTAGTGAGACTTGATTGGGCTAGGACTTGACCTAGTTTGACTAGTGTAGTTGACTAGAGTTGACCAAGGGTTGACTTTAGTCTAGAATGACTTGTTAGACTAGGTTTAGACCTAGAATAGCTTGGTTGACCTAGTTTGACTTTATAAGTTGACAGAGTTGACCAAGAGTTGACTTTGGCCTAGATGACCTAGAAAATCATATAGAATGTATTGTAATCTTCAGTATTACCATTCTGGATATGTTGTGACCTGTGTTGCTCTAAATAGGACTCATCTACTCTGTCAGGACATCTACACTTACCAGATACTTGGGATATCAGGCGAGTACATTCTCTGATCATTTCGTACTTGCTAGGATTATATTATTGCTCTAGATTACTTTACTTGATGCTGTCACGTTGTTAACACGTATTAGTACTATATGGATCTTTACATTGAGATGTTATCCCCCTCGGGAACATCAGATACATCATGTCATGTGCGTTTCACTTTCATCACGTACTCTTGTGCTTTCATTATTATGTACACTCTTGTGATTCATGTACTCTCATGTTCGTAGAGCCCTCATGTATACCTTCATGTGCACCCATTTATGGGCCCCCATGTGAATTGATTGGGGTACAATATTTCACATGGGGGCCCATAAATGGGTGCACATGAAGGTATACATGAGGGCTCTACGAACATGAGAGTGCATGAATCACAAGAGTGTACATAATAAATCTCAGGTATTACATCACATAAATCTCAGTTTTGCATATTCATATATATCAACACAGGTTTCACAAACTAATTTCAGGTTCACAACAATCCAATTCAGTTTCAAAGCAATCTCAGGCTACTGAATCACACCAAAACCCAGTTTCTCATTAACATATAATCTTAGGATCAGAAATCAGTAAATTGAAGTTCAAATAGCAGTTTGCATACAAGCCTAAAATCTCAGTTTTTAGTTTACCTCTCAGTCTGAAAATAGTGTACAGTGTAGTGTCAAGGTGTCAAGGTGAGTGTCACCATGTCATCATGTGTCAATGTGTCCCCAAAAGCGTGTCCAAGCAGAGAAATTTTCTTTAAATCAGGAAACACAGTAAATAAATAAATATATATATATATATATATATATATATATATATATATATATATATATATATATATATATATATATATATATATATACAAAGTTTGGTTTGCATGTAAACATGGGGAAATGATCTCGATATTAAGGAAACTTGAATCAAACCCTAACCACTTGCATCCAGTTAACTAACACATCATAACAGTTCATATTTAACAAGTAATCTCATATTTAAAACATTTTAAAATCATTTGACACATAAAACCAATTTTTCAAACACACAATATCAGAGTAATATATGAAACCCTACAGTAAAACCCAAATTGATCTCGAAGACCCAAATATATACCAATCAGATGTGCACAGAGGTTAGACACATTCATACGTGTCAGGGGGTGGCGTTCGTGTCCAAACAAGTGGACACGAACGTGTCCAAACAGGTGAAATACAGTGTATCAGAAATAGTTAAAAGACTCCTCGTGCACGCGTATCATGGACTCGTGCGTACGACACACGACACATGACACGTCGTGCTCGTGTCCAGAGAGGTTTAGGGGTAGGGCTAGGGATAGGTGTGTGCACCGTGTCCATGTGAGTTGTGTCGAGTGAACGAGACGCGTATCAGACGCGAATCTCGCGTTCGTGCAGTGCAGTACAAAATCGATGCGAGTGGGATTTCTCCCAATCCGCTCGATTAAATCACCTGAAATTTGATGTGTCGTGTCAGTGCTTGCCCGCACCCACACACCAAATTTTAGGTGTCGAGGTGTCGTGTCGTGTCTGCTAGGACACGCGAGTAGCAGGGCACCGAACACACTGCTCGTGCTGCGTGTCCACGTCGATTTTGGACATGGACACGACACGAAAGTATGCTCGGGACAAGGGGAAATGAAAACACACTATAGATCTACATTTTTGTAAAATTAGTTTTTTGAAAACAGTAATAAAATTCATCGAGGTATTTCGTCGAACACCTATGCACACACACGGATACGTGTCCGATACAGACACCAAACTAATTCTAATTCCTACTTCACCTACAGCTAGGGGACACCTAGATGGATGCATCTATGGAAGGAAATCAGGATTTAGAGGTGATTTGAAGGGTTTACCTATAGAGAGCCAATCCCTAAGAAAAGCCCCAATTTGTGATGTCCTCTTCCTCAAGCAAAGTCCAAATGAGCTCCTCTCCTTGTAAGCTAGCCTCCTTCAACCTCTATTCCAGGTTTCAACCCAAATGCAAAAGATTGGGGTCAATTTGGTGGAGGAATGGGAAGATTTGACAATTTGGGGAAGAAATTACGGTTTCCTACAAGGGGTGTTCTAAAAGAGGCAAGTGGTCATGAAGAGGGATTATATAGGCTGAAATTAGGTCATTAGTGGGCTGTTGTGGCTGTCCAAATTATGAGCTAGGGTTAGGGTCTCTCATGGTGGGCTTTGGGCCAAGATTGTTAACTAGCTAGTTCAACTCCTTAACCAAAAAGTCCAATGCACTAAACTCTCTCAATCCTCTCATGAACCATAGTCATGCTCAAGTCAACTAAGACCAACTTAAGTTAGATTAGGGTCCCACACCATGCTAACTAAGTCACCAAAGTCAAAGTCAAACTCTAGTCTAGTCTCTAAAGTCACAACTAGCAAAGTCAAAAATAACAACCATCAATCAAATAATTAACAAATAATTCCAAGAAACCAAAATGACCAAAATACTCCTAGGCCAAAAATGATAATTAACACATCCTAATCACATGGTTAGGCTCTAGGTCAAGTAGTCTCTAGGGTTTCACTAGCAGCACATCAAAATCACAAGTTATGGTTTTAATTAGTTTTAAAAGTGATTAAAATCACCAAAAATCATATCATGATTTAAATATCATTATTAAAAGATTAAAATTACAAAAGTTCAAAATTACCCTCATTTAGAAAAGTGGGTGTTACACATTTCACGTCGATACTATCTCTGAATTGTTATTCTACACCACATTGAAGATTGTGCCTGCCATGTCCATATTACCTCTGAGTAGACATCTCTTCCATGACAATACCCCGTGATTGTCATAATTAGCTATAGAACCTTTCACGTCCATATCACCTCTGAGTCATTCTATACACCCGTAGAGTCTATCCTTGCCATGTCCATATTACCTTTGAGTAAGGAAGGTCCTATCACCAAAAATTTTGTGTTTACCATGTCCATATAACCTCTGAGTAAAACACCGTATCTCCAGCGTAGTTATCTCCATCCCCTCACGTCATACTACCTCTGAGGGAATTCTGACTCTTGTACAAGAAAGTATACAACAAAAAAATAAGCAGAGAAACAAAGCCAAAATTTTCATTCATAAAATGGAAAGATTTTTCTTTCTTCTGCTACAAAAGACTCTCTCGAAAAGCGAGAGACAAAAAGACAAAAGGAGGTCAGCATTGAGAAGAATGATACAGGAGTTCTACTAGTGAACTCCTCAAAAGAGCAACTTGGGGCCCAACCAGTGCTTTGGATCGACGCTCTGCCACGTAATATCGAGCGGCTTCGTCCTCGAGCTGCGATAGGTTTTGGCGCACAAGTGCCAGCTCTGTCTTATGGACGCTAATACTTTCCCTCTCCCGAGCCAGGGTCTCGGAGCTTTGGCGAAGGACCTCCTGCTGGTCCTTCGACTTATCCAACTCACTCTCGGCGAGAGCCAAAGTCTACTCTAACTTCTAGATCTTCTCCCGGAGGGCCTCACACTATTCTTTCGAGGCTGTGCGATGGCAGTCCTGAACCTTTTTGGCGTCGGTCACTGCTTCAATTTTGGCCTCAACCTCGGCAAGTCTGTCAGTCAGGGCCTGCCATTTTTGCTCGTACTAGGAAACTTCAGAGGCCATTTTCTCTAGCTCTACAGCAGCTAGGGTCGAAAGACCGTGCTCAAGATTTTGAAGCTCTAAGGCGGTGGCTTCCATTCTGCCAGCAAAGCCTCTATCGTGTCCGCCTCAACTTATACTCTGGATAGTCGTGCAAGGCCACCAATTGGGCCCCCACTATATAGGCCCGTCTAAGCGATTGATTGTCCCGGAAGAAACCTTCTATGCTGCACATCAAAGCATGATGAACTGTGCCCAGAATAAGGTCGGTATAGTAAGCGTCGTTAGCCAAACTTATCGGGGTCACCGGAGATGCCACAATAGAAGGCCCCGGGGCAGCATCGGCAGCCAACGTGCGTCTAGGTATTGCAGCCGGAGAAGGTGGAGCCATGACTGGAGCGGAGGCCGTCGGGGTGTAGAGTCGGTGTGAGCCAACTGTCTGATGTATAACCGGCTCTTCAGTAGGATTCCTCGCTGGTTCTTCAATCATCTCCACGATCGAAGTTTTGTGAACTCCAGCCTAAGCAATATCAGTGATCGTCTCCTCAACGGTCGTGTGACCAACCCTTCAGTAGTCTTTCTAACCGGTGCTTCAGCGGCCGGTTTATCCGCGGTCTTTCGACCAAATCCATAGCAGGTGGCTCGAGGGAAACCTCTTAAGGCAGTTTTAGAGTGACTACATTGGAGGATTCTTCAACCAGTTCCTCAGTGGTCTTCTCGACCAATCTTCCCCAGTCTCCTTGGCCTAGCTCCTAAGGGCTTTGTCGATGAGCTCATCAGCAGCACCATCGACCGCCATTTCAGTGACCACCTCAGCTGGAACCTTAGTAATCGGCTCGTCAGCGACCACATCAGCTCGACCAGCCAGCCTCGTCAGCAATATCACCGCTGAATCTCTAGCATTCTCTTCAACCACCGCCCGGGGTCGTGGTTTGATGTACGCTAGGGATAATTCTTCTAACACTGTTTCCCTGTTGCCTCCGTGAAGAGGAGGCTCCCTAGGGGAAACAGCGGCAGTACCTTCAGCACCTTCGACCGAACAACCCATCTCAAATCGAGGTTCCCGAACTGCGCCTTCATGAAACGTGAGGCCAAGCCGGGTATCACAACAAAAGCCACTTCTTGATAGGAAGCCAAGAGCTCTAAAAAGTTACGAGTCTCATAATCAAACGAGACAGACGAAGGAACCTCCTCTGGCCGAACGTTCCCAACTGTTGCGGTTGTTGGGTCCTCTTCTGGGACGTGATCCTCCTCTGACCTCCTCGACTTCTCTTTTGCCTGCACCAGTATGGCAAGGACAAGTGAAAAGTTGCGAGTAAAAATTGAATCAAAGGAAAAATGAAATATACCTGTGAAGTCGATGCAATAGGCGGTGCCCTCTGCCGCAATGAAGCATGACGCTTGGGTGCCACCGTTTGATCTTCTTGGCAGTAGGAGGGTTCGCCACTGGGGAAGCCCGACGCTTCGACGGGGAATCCAGGGCGCTGAATCCTCCCTTCGCTCCCAAGAAGCACTGGAATCATGAAGACCTACCCCCTGTAGCTTCAAACTCTTAAGACCGTCGTTGGGGCCTCTCAAACTTCCTACCCACAATAAAACTCTGCTCTCGGTCATAACCTGATGAGAAGTTATTCACCAAACAAAAAACTTTACAGCAGAATACAAGATACGGGCCTCCCCATGCAACTCAGGGAGTGTAAATGCTGCCCCAGTAAATCATGTGTTGTCATAACCCCACGCGCTGGCGCCATCCAACATGCTGCCTTCATAACCAAGACACGGGCTTGGATTGTTCATCATAGTCTGGCTGTAGCCAAACTGTCGCACAAAGCGGCTCGACAAATAAGGCTCCAAGTATACCTTGTTCTGACTCTGGTACACTAGGTGCGAAGGACGAATGGAGAACAACCAATGAAAAGCACCGGTAGTTAGCTCGTCCCTTTCTCCAGCCCGATAAACCAGCTCATCACCTGCCTGATAGCCGCCGTAGAAAGGCGAGATCCTGTTAAAGCTGTAGCCATCCAAGCGGTTTAATGCCCGTCTAAAGGCAGGGACGCCATCGTAGACCCACTTTGCTTTGTGGTAGTTGCGCAAGGTCGCATCCCCCTCCTCATGACCGTCTATGGTGCCAGAAATAATTAAACCAGTGTGATACAGCGCTAACCAGGCCATCAGATAATTATAGCACAGCTCCGCTCGGGGAAATCGCTATCATTCCCGTAATACTCTATTATCTTTTCTGAGAGCTCCCGCAGGCCTCGAAGAGTGTTGCACACCATGGTAGGAAGCAAAGCAAGAGAATACCCGAAGGCCGACCTCACAGTCGGCATGATAAGCTTCCTACTGAGCCTTCCTACGGGCCTGAGCCTCCGGGCATCACAGCCTTCCTCAACCATCATTAAAAGGCAGCTAGCGTCGTTTTCTGACTCGCGCGGTCATGTTTTGACAGAAATGGCTACGAACTACGGAGTTGGGCTTCCCCTCTGAATCTAACGGGGGAGCTGACACCTTTGCCTTCACCATCATACCCTCCACCTCGCAGTGGTATACGCCCTGCAAATGGTAAAGCGAACCGTTCCACGTTCCGACGGTTCCTCCTTAAAGAAGTACTTTTTCCACGCATTGAAGTGAGGCTGGCCCTTTGGGAGTCGTGGCGCACACACACTTGATGATGGCAAAGCATTTCTTTGTACACAGCCATCATTCGGGGTATTTGCCTTCCAACCTCATGAGCTCATCCTAGCAAGGGGTATACTCCTCATATAGATGATCACCCAAGGTAGTTTCGAAATAGAGAACATCTTATGAAGAGCCGATCCCTTTTTCCACATGGCATAAAAAAGTCAGGTATGGTGATTATGCAACACCAACAAAGCCAAGAACAAAGACTAGTTGATGGGGATTCCATATTCAGTAGCCTTTATGGCACGGCGTAAGCCAGTACCACAGATCCTCCTTAAAAGTGTCCAATACCCACCGGGTGAAGTCACCCACTTTTTGTCAGTGAAACCAGCCCTCGACCCGGTAGGAGTCCGTGAATACGTACAACCGCCTCCAGAAGCCTGTTAGCAAAGATTGAAGCCCCGAATGGATGCACATCCACGGGAAGATCGCTGAACCTATGACCAGGGAGTAGCACCCGCAAGGTACACGATGCACCGCCCCGAGCGTACGTAAAATTATGCCTCGCCTTGGAAATTTTGTCTACATGAAGCTGCCCGTGATTAGACCCCTTAACTAGGGGTCAGATTCCACTCCATACGCCATCTTTCGATAAAACAAGAAAAGACGGACAACGACAGGTGTCGGTCGGTCGTCGGAACATATAAGGGAAGGCCATTGTTATCAAAATACCAGTTTGTCTTGAGTACAAGGAGGTTCGTCTCGTTCAGGGCCAACTGGTCGCCGAAAAGGAATTGAGGCTTTAGCATCCCTGTGCCGGCAACAAGAGAGGGTGTCAGCCTTCCTGATCCAATATACGACAAAAATAATCCGGACGCTGCTCCTCTACCTGATCCAGTTGCCCCTTTGGTTGATCTTTAACGATCAATCTCCTAGCTGGCTCGATGAGCTCCTGGTCGACGTTTGTCCCTAGTGCACAAACGAGAAGTCGCAGAGAACCTCATCGAAGAAGGAGGTAGTCACAAAACTAAAAAAACAAGAACAAAAGTCTGAGATATGTTTTAGTGAAACAAGCATCCGCACAGGTACTACCTAGTAATACTGCATTTCAGCAAATTAGCATCCACACAGGTACTGCTTACAATACTGCACTTTAGCAAGGAAGCATCTACACAGATGCTACTTAACAGAACTATATTTCAGCGTGGGAGAATCCGTGCAGGCACTGCATAGTAATCATGCGCGTCAGCGAAAACTTCAGTACATCTTGCAGTCGTTACTTTATTAAAGTAACGACCATGTGCATCGGTTGAACAGAACTTTAGCGCATCTATGACACTCGTCCAAAGAGCCAGTGTCCATGCGTATCAGCAAGAAAAGCTTCAGCACATCTACGAGATGACACTCCGAGGAGTAGATGCTCATATACATCAGCAAAACGAAGGATCAAAGTTTATTACTCGCGACACGCGGTCGCACGCCGATGTGAACTACAACGCCGACGGCCGGGGAGTCATCAACATCAACGGCCTCTGAAGCTGGCCGCTTGTCGATGTGAACTATGACGCCGACGGCCGGGGAGTCATCAACATCAACGGCCTCTGAAGCTGGCCGCTTTCCTCTAGCCTTCTTCGTGCTCACCGCAGTCGCCGTAGAAGCTTTCGTGGTTATTGATTTCTTGGGAGCCACGGCGGGAAAGCTAGGGTTCGAAGGAAGAAGAAAGCTCTGGCAAAAATCTTTTGTTGGAAGGAAAAAGAAAGAAAGCTTTTCTCTCTCCAAACAGCCCCTACTTATAAGGTGCTGCCACGTAAGCAAAAGAAGACAAAACGCTTCGTGCTCGAAGAGACTCTTCGAACGAGCTGAGAATTAAGAGTTGAGACATGATGGCCGTTCCCTAGAAACGAGGAGTTGTGATCAACTTTTGATGAAACAACGGCTCAAGGCATTTAATATGGAAGGCTAAGCGTGACGACAGCCTGTCAGAAAGCGTGATGGGCATTCGTTTGCAAAGGACATGTGTCATGCTTCTGTTCAAAGTATTCCGAGCTTGACTCTAGTTTGAAATACTTTGAAGGGGGTCTTGTACAAGCGTGAAAATCCGCAGCCGTGACAAAATTACAGGTGATAAGAAGTCGTTGCATATAAACTTCACAAAAGCGCAGGTACCCAAAAGCGCAGACAATAATAAAAGTCACAACAGACGTACAAAGATGGTGCATAAAAAGTTCTTTATCAAAATCATATCTACAAAGATCTATTACAGAGTCTTCATGATTACATATAAAGACTAAAATACCTAAAGTCTACAAGTGGACAATCTTCAGAAAGTGCGCAGCCCCTCATACGGGCAGCTCGTCAGAGCGAATTACTTCCTCGTCAGAGAAAGCAACTTCCTGGCTAGACACGGAGGAACTCCAATATGGCTAAAAAACAGCCATTTGCCCGAGCCAGAACACAACTCCTGCTCGCCACACTACTACGGCTCTTGAGCAGGATAAACACAACCTGTGGCTCTTTGGATTGGCAATCAAAAACCCGGAAGCTTGGATCTCGAAGACCTCCAAGATATTGTTCAGGTTCGAACTCCTCATGCCAAATGCTCTAGTGCATCTCAAGATCCAATAGCAGTTCTTCTACAAGGATATAGCTTCTTTGAACGAAGAGATCCACAACCAACAGTCGACTTGTGCAAGGCCAACGACCGTTCGAAGCTAAGTCGGGATCGAGCATGACGGTGGGAATGCTAAGAGACATGGACGTATGTAACGCCCAGCCCCAAAATACTTAGGACCGAGTACATAGATATGCCAGCTGCACATATACGAAGAATACTCCAATATAGAATCCTCGTATACGTACATAAGCTGTATATATGATATAATCACAGGCCAGAATATAAATAAACTACATCTCACAGCTCAACACAAAAGATAATAGTCTCCAAATAATAAATAGTGCATCAAAAGATAGCTGGGTGGACATACCCACTCCAAACAGCAATGAAAAATAGTCTCACAAGATCGAAGTCCAACCTCCGCAAAAATAGAAAGAAAAGGATATGTAAAATATCCATTAATGTCTCAATAAAGAAAACAATAGAAGATGCCTCATCATCGATGTAGGATGGATCCAGTGCTGCTCTGTACTTGTGGGAACTCGTCTAATCCTGGAGAGAACCAGATCCTCAGCGGGACGTAACAAGATACAAGAAAATACCATGCCATATAAACTGTGATATATAATATAAAAGAAAGGGAATGCATGCAATAGGGTTCCTGACCATTCTACTGTGTATATGCAGTTGAGATACAATCCTTCGACGCATGAGCCCGGGCTGATAATAAGATCCAGTATAGTCTCCTCTTGGGCACCAGTGACCAAGCGCATAATGTTCAAGAACGTCAGTGGCCAACCTGAGTGGATAATCATACCCGTATCTCCCGCAGAGCTTTCGAGTCATGAGGGAAAGTGTAATAGAAGCCCATATGTCAGGTATTGTTCTCCCTATCCAATGCCTAGTATTGTTATCTCCATGACCAATAAGAACCTCTAGTAACCGCCAAGTCTTATAGTATGCAATTCTATTGGTAGTTACTCCTATCCGTCGCACGCTCCATAAGTATCGGTGGCCCACCGACTACGTGGGTACGTATCCTACATATGAACACAATACGTGATAAAGCAAGTGTCAAGGCTGTATGAGATATACCAATACCTCATCATCGATGGGTGGTCACTAGGCTAAGTCAATACAAGAGAATAAAACAAAACAAGTAAAACGACCGATATAGTCATTTGCACCCAAGTGTGACTTGGACGCACAGTGATATAATAATAACAATAAATAAGTAATGCTAAACATAAATAACTGAAAATACGAATAAGTAAATCACAGAGTTGGTGGCAAGGTATCTTGCTGGCAATACGGGAATAGCAACTCCATGCAATTAATCACGTCAGCAACAGAAACTCAAAATCCACGAATGGCTACGGATGCTAAAATAAACATCAAGATTGTTTTCGGTGTAAAAGATATATCTAGAAAATCTGTCCAAAAGTCCAATTTGGAACAGGGGCAAAATCATAATTTGGGTCAAAATGATGTCTGCCTTTAGACCCGTTTTGTACCAAAATGCGTGCCAATGTCTATGGTCTTTAAAGTCGTCAAACTTCATATCTATGGATCCGGTTTGAGGAGACGAACTAAATGGTATGTCCAATTTTGGATTCGATGACCCGTGCACAAAATCGCCCGTCGGATCGGGTCGCGGGCCCACAAATATTCATTCTGATCAACCTTCTCAGAATCGGACCAAACTTCGCACACAGGACCAAAATTTCGATTCGGTCCTTGGCGTAAGTTTCGTCTCGATACGACGAACGTACACGAAGTTAGGGTCAAGTTTGTAAAAGGTCAATACGGGGTATCGCGACGGATACGTACTGATTTCGTCGCACATGCAATAAAATCGAGTGTCCTCAGTTTCCACACGTCTGCAACATCCATATGTGCCTTTTGATGGTATAATGTGCGACCACGTCGCCTAGTTTGTCGGGGCGCACGCCGTATCGGGTTGTTTTAATGAAATTTTTAGTTTCAAAATAGTTTTTCCCGCAAATTTGAAATCAAATAACTTTCTGTGTATTCAATGAAATTCAGATCTACAAGTTGAGTTCTACTCTTGGTTATGTTGTTTTTGACTGTTACAAGTTGGAATTCACAGACTGGCATCAGGTCGGCCATGGGAGGCCTTCCAAGTTGTCATTTTAAAATAGTTTTTAACAGTTTAGAAACCATGTTTTTCTTCAACTTCGTCTCGATTTTTCGAGCAAGTCGATGGGTGTTTTGAAATCCACCTAGAGGATCTCGAAGAGGGTCATGTGCGCTTCGCATAAAAGGTTGTAGATTCGAAAACGATCAAACTGATAGGGAGTAAAGTCGATGAGAAGGGGAGTACCTGGGCGGTCAATCCAAAATAGAGTCTTATCTGTTCTGTGTTCGGATCGGCGATTGGGTGCTCTAGCGATCATCGGGGTGGCGTGCAGACAGTCACTGGTGGTCGCCTAGTTGCTGGTGAGGTCGGGGATCGCCACTCGAGTTCGCAGATGGAAATTCTCTAGGGTTTTTGAAGTTTCTCTTGATGGGTTCTTTTTATGCTCGATTTTATATCCGATTTAATTCGAACTAAGTACCCGATTAGGACTAGAATTGAGGGTTGGATTTCTGTGGAGAATCCTAATAGGATCAATCCAAAAAAAAATTGAATTACTTCGGTGAAGATTTGAGGTGATTTGGTGTTTGCGTTCCATCGGGATCGGTCCTATGTTCTGGGCGCGGGAAAGAGTCGGTTGGGCTCAGGTTTAAGAGAAGAGGAACAGTGCCTCTTGGCACTGGTCAATTTATTATTATTATTTTTTTAACATAACTCTTATATACTTATATATATAGATATATTCTTATAGAAATTCATAACTATATATACCATAAAAGTATAAGAAAAATCCTAAAATGTTATGAAATTGACAATAACCTTATAACGTATTTCTAGGTAAATATTAAGCCAAGGAAATTCCTCTTTATGTTAAACTTTGATTATAAGGAAATTCATTTAAATGTTATCAAAAAAATTATTTGATAATTACAAAACACCATAAAATATTAATTAAAATTTTAAAAAATTATAAATTAGGGGGTTACATCCTACCCAACTTATAAAAATTTCGTCCTCGAAATTAAGCTACAGTAGGGGGGTATGCAATGTAATTGCGAAATTAAAGGATCTAACATATGAAAGTCGTACCTTGGTCTTCGAACAAATGGGGGCAGTGATTTCGGATGTCGTCCTCGCGCTCCCAAGTTGACTCTCTTGGCGAGTGATGCTTCCATACCACGCGAACCAATGGTATAGACTGATTCTGCAACACCTTCACTCGGCGATCAAGGATGTCTACTGGTTGCTCTTGGTACGACAAGCTCGGTCCAACAGTGATCTCGGAGTGATCGAGCACATGACTGCTGTCAGCGACATATCACCTCAACTGTGATACATGAAATACGTCATGTACCCCCTCTAACGATGGTGGCAATGCCAATCTATAAGCAACTTCTCCAACACTTTCTAAGACATCGAAAGGGCCGATGTATCTTGGAATCAACTTGCCACGTCCTCCGAATCGAATCGTGTCTCTCGTGGGGGATGGGTCGTCTGTCTGGTCACATAATTCCATGTCTTCTGGATGGCAAAAAGGAAGGTGAGACATTCCTTCTCAATAGGATTATACCTGTGCTCGGCTCCACCATGGTCCTGCTGTGATAAAATATTGCTTGTTCATGGCCTTCTTCAGTCTTTTAGGCTAATAAGGCACCAAGAGAATGATCCATGGCTCGGACGTACATTAGGAAAGGCTTCCCCACGACTAGGGCAACCAGTACAGGAGGGCTGGTGAGGTACTTCTTGATGTCGTCGAACGCGCGCTGATACTCTTCGGTCCATTCAAAAGTGACCCCTTTCTATAGATCATCCAAGTGGTTGGATTTGTATTTGCTTTTGACGTCCATAGATCGAACACCGTCCATAGATCATCCAAGTGGTTGGATTTGTATTTGCTTTTGACGTTGATGTCATCAACATAAAACTCTACCTTCTTCCAGAGATGCTTGCAGAATATGGTACTCATATCCCTATGGTAGGTAGCTCCCGCGTTCTTTAATCTGAAAGGCATTACTATGTAGCAATACTCCCCCTTCGGAGTTCGGAACGTCGTATGCTTTTTGCCTTCGGGGAGCATCTTGATCTGGTTGTAGCCGGAGAATCCATCCATAAAGGACATACACTCGAAGCCACAGGTGTTGTCGATCATCACGTCAGTGATCGGGAGAGGGAACTCATCCTTAGGACAAGCCGAATTGAGGTCTCTATAGTCTATGCAAATTTGTATCTTCCCGTTCTTCGTAGTGATAGGGATGACATTTGTGACCCAATTTGGGTGCTGCTCTTCGCGGATGAAGCGACTCTCGATGAGTTTGTCGGCTCCTCCTCAATAGCATCCATGATGTTGGGGCAGAACCGACGCTGTTGCTGCTTGACCGGTTTGACATGAAGCAGGAAATTGAGGCGGTGTATGGCCCCTTGTGGGTTTAGCCCTAGCAAATCTTCGTAGCTCCAGGCAAAGACGTTGATATTCTCGCGAATGAGCTCTACCAGGGATTGCCTGTCATCTTCTGTTAGACTTTTGCTGATAAAGATGGGCTTAGGTGAGGCCTCATCTCCTAATTCGACCTGGACGACTTCATCTTCCATAGGGGGATCGCGCTGCTCGAAACACCACTCTCATTAGGATCCTAAGCGCTGCACCCAGGGTTCATCTTCAAAGTATTCGAACGTTTGGTCTTTGTCCTCGGCTGGGGGGTTTAGAGAGACCATGTTGGCGGATAGCATTTCCCCGAAGCCCCGAACGGCTCTGTCATTAAAGTACAGGGTGTCCTCTTGCACGTAACCCGATGCTGTTAAAAGATTGACCACTTCTACTGCCATGTCGGGGACAGGAATGACGTTACGCTGTGCCTCTGTGGCTGGACTACTCTCAGACCGGAAAGTAACCATTTTGGCCATGATGGTCTTCTCTTCGTGATCCAACGATATGACGTTGGTGTTAATGAGGCGCTGAATTTTCCCCTTCAACACACAGCAGTCCTGTGTTGAGTGATGGACGTACTGGTGATAATGGCATTACTTGGGATAGTCCACATTTTCTACTTCATCGGGATGCCTGGGTGGCGGGGTGGACAATTCGCCACTCTTCGAAAGCATCTCGAAGAGCTCCAGCGTATCCTCGTCATTGAAGGAGTAAGTCTCCCTCGGCCTATGTGCTTCCGCAGACTTGGATTTCGCAGCTGCTGAACCTTTGGAGATGTTGACGGTCATGGCTTGCTTGCCTTTTTCGTCTTTAGGATTGTTGCTGTACGAGTGTCCCCTTATCTTCGGGTGAAGGAAAGTGTAGCCTCAGGAGCTGCACGTCTTGGGCTTTCCTTTGTGCGGCATCCGCTTCTGTAATGAAAGGCGTCCACTCCGTGCAGGGAGCACTGTGCCTCATTTTATAGCGGGCAGCATGTTCTTGCGGACAGGCTCTTTCTCCCTCTGGACAATTTCTAAGAGGGTCGACATGGTCATATCCATGCCTCCTTCGTAGAATCGATCCACGAACCGAGTTTTCAGGTCTCAAAGGACGAGATACAGTCGTCCAGGAGACTGCAGAACCACTCATAGGCTACCCCTGCATGGCTCCTATGAATATGTTAGACAGGAGGGAGGCAAAGTACCTCAAGTATTGTCGAGAGACCCCTTCCCTTCATAAGGTGTAAGCGTCTGCGAATTATATTTGGGAGGATAGACGACGTTGTCCCACTCGGCAGGGTACGGCTGTCGGATCCCCATCTTTCGGAGCGTTGCTTGCTTCTCCTAGGCATCATGACGAGCATACCGCTCCTTGATGGCCTGCTATATCTCGGCCGACAATGCGGAGCCTATAGCCGATGGAGTAGACGAGGATGGTCCTGTCTGATTGGCAGTAGGCAACCAGCTAGATTTAATTATTGGCGGATCACGCGCAGGTGTAGAGGCAGTGGGGGCCATGCTATTCTTGAGGTCGATTATGACTGAAGACAGGGTTTTCATGGTGTCCATCAGTGTATCCAACTTGTCTCGAGGACTTCGATATGCCTGAGAGCTTCGTTGTTATCTTCCTCATTGTCGTCGGCCATAAAGATAGATCGAGCGTGAGGGTGACTCGAGGAAGCCGTGGATCCTTCACTTTCTGGCTCAGACGCCTGAGTCTCGCTACCCTGAGGATATCCTGTAAGATTGTAATCTTCTCCGGACTCTGTATGGTTGCTACCCCGGTCTGGTGACTGGCTGCGCCAATGGAGACAATGTCATATTGTGCCTCGTCAGATTGGAACACAGGGTTGTTGTGCGTGGTAGGAGGCTGGCAACCCCCAGTTTTTGACAAGGCACCCAATGCAGATTTGGAACGAGTGCCTTAGAACACACCTGCATCGGGTACCTTAGCTTTGCTGTTCTCTGACTTCCTCTTCGGTTTAGCAACCGATATGGGAGGATTCTGGGAAGGCACTTTGAAAGCTCTAGATCCGTGCGCCACATAGCATGTGGCGATGCAGGGATCGTCTTCTCTATGTCTCACCGACCCCATGTTAGGCCTCTAGCGTGGGGTCGGCGTGGAGTAGAGTCTCTGGAAGATGGAGCGCCTGCTTGGTGATGGCGCAGCCGTCTACTAACAACGGCAGTTGATGGTAATCTGGGTACAAGGGTGCCTTAACTTAGGCACGTCTTCTTCCACAGATTCTTCTTCTACTTGGGAGAGGGTTGGCTATTCTGTCGTAGCACTCCATTGTAAATGCAGGGAAGCTGTATGTAAGCACGGTCAGAGCGGGTCTGGCGAGGAAGCCTCATGTCGCTCCTGCGAGAATGTCGCTCGCATGTCTCCCTCTCCGTGGGATGTACCCCTGGCTTGGCTTACGCACAGGAGTACCCCAGTGGAAGGGAGACTCGACTGGTTGAGGCATCGAAGCGTGAGAGCCAGTCTTGTATAGCTTTTCGTCGGCTACGCGTGTTACTGTCAACATGGGCTTCTGGTGCCTCACGCTTGCTGTACACCTGGGATCTCTTCCTACTACCCCAGCGGGTAAGTATTATTCAGAGTCCATCAAAGGTTTACTTGAAGGAAAAGCGATTCTGTCGAAGATAGATCTCCTTGCCGGTAATACTCCGTCGTGAGGGGTTGGACCGGTGCGCACTTCCTTCGGCGTCGTTCCTTCGTAAGATCAACCATGGAACCACCATCTTCTTTGCCATGCTTTTTCGGGACGAGAATCGGGCAAGGGGATAAGGCTGTAGCAGCCAGGATCTTCTCTGTGGCCTTGACGTAGAGGGGGTCCTAAGACGCAGTTCCCTCCGTCGTGCTGCTGGCTACAGTCGCCTTAGGCCTCCAGACACGTCGAGTCTTCTTTGGTTGTTCGAACTACTTCAAAGTTTTTGACTTTTCATCAGAGCGGAGATCTTAAAAGCCTGCTGGTCGAAGCGTACGACCAGCATGTCTTGAGAAACTCCTAGCAAGTTGTCATCAGATTGCGTCACCGCCTTCTCGTTGGAGGAGAAGGTAGTCCCCAGTAGAGTCGCCATTTTGTTCGACGTAACAAAAGGTTGAACGAACTTTTTGCTTTATTGAACGTATAAGGTATCTGTATACAAAGAAGGAAGTCCTAAACAGGATATTCAAAGTACAGGGTGGAGAGGTTTCTGGAAAAGTGTGACGGTGGAGATCGAGCACTATAGTGGCTCCTTTACAACGTTGACGATCTGACGACGAATCAACCTTTCTATAGCTCTCTGCCGCCTTTGATGGGACTTTGGGATCACCGATCAAGAGACTGTTTGGATGAGAAGAATGCTGCTCCTTTAAAGATTGTCGATTGTCGATGTTCCCTCTATCGATTTGATTCTTTGGTGGAAGAACTCCTTCTATTTACAGAGAACCGAGCACATATGCGATGTGTATTAGGGCCTGAAATATAAAAGAATTTGCCGTATTGCACGGTGCGGGCTTCTGCGGCACTAACACGTGGCGGACATCGAGATTCTGCAAACGAGATCTCTGGTGGTTATAAACATAACCAAAGGAGGTGACATGTGGCGGGTGTCGATTTGCTTGCTCGAATACAACCGAGTAAATCTTGGGATTTCATCTTAGATTTGGAGTCTAATTGATCCTCGTCTAAGATTTAAATCAATCTGATATGATATCAATCATGATTTAATCCCAATCTTCTCTGCGAGAGGCGGTTTAAACAAACCAATTGGTGTGGACCCATGCTTCCTTCGTCTCTGGTGAGGACTGAGTGCTGCTATGCTTCTGTGGCGACGAGTAGACCGTGCTTCTGGAGACGACGGAACATCTGCGCTTTCAGGCGATGAGTGGACTTGGCTTCGAATGACGACGAGACTTCTGTGCTATAGAGCAACTTATGAAGCTGTGTTTCGGGCTACCAGAGTCACTGTGCTGCAGGCGACAAGTAGGCTTGTGCTTCAGGGTGGCGAGGTTACTGTGCTTTTCGAGCGACAGGTTGACTTGCATTGGTTGCGATGGGAGTTCCCAAGTCACTTGTAGAGAAATGACTTAAGCTTCTGATCTGGAGCAGATGACTGCACTGTAGAAATGGAGATGGTGTGAGCATATCACCATCTGTGCCTCATGCAGACGCAGGTAAGTAGCTGCACCTCTGAACAGTGGAGGCGTTAGCTTCGAAAGGAAGGGAATGACGCCCTTGCGCATTTGAGATTGGCGTAGGTAGATAGCTGTGCCTATGGAGTGAAGACACTGGCTTTGGAATAAAAGAAGGGGATGAGGCCCTACCACCATCTTGTTCCTAAGGTTGGTGCAGGCAGGTGGCTGCGCCTCTGGCTTGAAGACTCTGGCTTCTTCAAAGTGCTGAGTTACCGATATACTTCTGAGAGGCTACGCCCACTAGAATATCAGAACATGCTTCGGTGGAGGTCAATCCTCTAGCGTGTGTATCGAGAAGAAGGAAGGTTGTGCTTCGATGATGATTGCATCCCTTGTAGATCCTTCTAGGCTTCTGTCGAATCTGTACTAGATCCTTTATAGAAGAACAATTAGTCCCTTATATGTGGTTTGATGTCTTTGTACTAGAATTTGGTGACATGACAATGAAGGGACTTCTCTCCATATCTTCTGTTTTGTCTTTTTAGCACTGAGCCTCAGTCTTCTGCATCTTCTGCGCTTTGGCAAAGGGATGTCTTCAGCTGAGATTTTTTATGCTTCTACAATGGGTAGGTCGAAATGAATGCAAGTATATGGAGGTTCTGGACTTACATGTTTTAGTCATGGTCTGAACTCATGGTTACATGCCCAGATTTAGGGAGATGGACACCACAATTTTGTGTCGCAGTGTATTGGATCAAGGATTGATCCAATACCAAGTATCTTGAATATAATAGGAATGGGTTGAATTAAATCACAGTGGTCTGAACACAGGTATTTCTCCCTTATCCCTGTATTCATCTACTGGTACAAGGGAAGAGAACAAAATGGTATGAACACCTACTAAATGGGAACTAAAATGAGGATGCAATAGACTGAACTAAATGCAATGAACTGTACATCTAACATGACTGTAAACTCAAATAATGCAATAAAGTCTGACATTACCTAAAGCAGACAGCACAATGGAAAAAAGGAATCGAGCAATGGAGTACGCACGGCAATGTTAACAGAGAGTCTAGGGCTTGGCTCTAGGTCAACTGAACAGGCTTCAATACCTTATGATTGAAACATTAAAACAATGAGCAATCATTGCAAATGCAACCCCACAGCAGGACATCTCTTGAGACAGTGAAACAACACACAAATCAAAACCCCTGAGCCAATTTTAACCTATCAAATCCTTCTTATATTACTAGATAACCATAATATAAATATATCATGGCAAAACAACCCATAACAACTCATAAATTGAAATTAAAACGTAAAAGTCCTAAGAGTCATTTCATCGAACATTTGGTGTGAGTATCTGATACTCTAGTGATACGTACTCCAAATGAATCCAAACTTGATCCAAAGTATGCCTACATGCTCTACAACACTAGCATGACCTAATCTACCAATTTCACAAAAACCTGTAATCCTAATTTTGGATTTCCCCCAATTTATATCAAAATAAAATGGAGGAATCCTTTAAATAGGAAGAGGAGAGCCTCAACTCCTCTCTAATGGCACCCTAATAGAATGGGGGTCCTAAATGAATGCATCTACACTAAAGGAATGAAATGTGAAGGGTTTAGAGAGCTCTTACCAATTGGGAGATGGATTCCCAATGAAAATGGATCGAAGATTCAAACTCCTCCAAGCTCCAATGCTTCAATCCTTCCAAGCTAGCCAATAGAGTCTTCTCCTCTCCAAGGGGAAGAGAATTAAACTAATTTGGAGAATGGACACAATTTGGGGGTAGGGGGATTTGGGGAAGAAGGCTCTAATTAGAGGGGTTTGGATAAAAGAGGGAAGAGGATGATGAAATAAGGCTATTTAATCAGGGTGGGCTGCTATGTGGGTTAATTTTTAGGGTTTTGGTTAAGAGAAAAGGTCCACTACCCCCCTCTCTTTAGTCATGACAAGTTAGGGATTAAACCTTCCTTCCTAATTAGGTGTTTAGTCAAACCTTCTAGCTAATTCTTCTAATCTAGCTGAGACTATTTAAAGTTCAATTAGGCTAGTCCTAATCATCTAATTGGGTGGTCATGACAAGTTGGTTGGGTCTTCTAGGATCACTAACCACTATTCTAGTCAAAGGCTAACCATTAGTCATTTTTAAGAATAACACATATATACTATTTAATTATTTAAACTAAAATATAAAGTTTAATTTTGAAAATTAATTACCACTTAAGATATAATATGAAATCACACTAATAACAGTAATTAGGAAAAAATCAAAAATACCCCTGTTCCAAGAAAGTGGTAGTTACAAACCTACCCCCTTAGAAAACTTTTGTCCTCGAAATTTAAAGTTGGTCGTACTCCTTCCAGGTGAAACCCCCAACAATCAAAGTCGAGAAATTTCTTCTAATAACATGCAAGATCCTGGTCTTACTGGTCGTGATTTTGCAGTCACAAACAGGGTCACTACACTATCTAGCACAGCACAAATATCTGACAAGTACTAATGGAATCATACAACAAGATGGAAAAGAATAACATGAAAAGACAGACCTGCTAACCGTCACCCATAGAGTCGATCTCCTCGACCGTCAGCGTAAAACCCTGCCCCTCTGGGGTATATCCCTTTGATGGTTAGGGGCATGGTGCTGTGCCACATGTGGCCTAGCTCTCTCTCTACTTCAAGATACTCAGGTGACATCCACACGGATATCTCCCTCCACTATACTAGGGAACCACCTATAGGGTATTTATTCTGAAGGAAGATAACCATACCCGTCTATTCAGAATAAATGAGCAACCTAGCCCATAAGATTTATCTTGGTAGAAAATCAAGTCAACAATGAACACCAAGAATCAAATTCAACAACGAACAAGGAAAGTAGACAGAAACAGTTGGAATCGAACTTCGAGATAGTTTATAATGAGGTTCTCAAGGGTCGTTCCAGAAATCTTCTCAAGTAGTCCTAACTGTGATTGAGTATCTCTCCTCTAAAGCCTATTCCTTGTCTATATCGCAGGCGCGCAGTAGTGCAACTAATAGTCGTACTACCACGACATCGCACTAATGCGAATCTCGACTTGCATAGGCCACCACTAAAAACGTGTCACGACCCGCACCAGGTATAGGGGCACGAGTGCGTAACAGCGCTCAGCCTACGTCGCAGAATCGACGACGGTAGAACGCTATTCTAGGTCGCTATCTAACGACTCACGCAAATATATAATGTACCTGTCATAGATCTTAACATCGAATGGAGGACAAGTATAAGATATGATAGTACTCAATCACGGTCTAAAGTGTAGGACCGTTGTGCACCTCTAGAGGGGGGTGAATAGAGTGTATGCGTGTGCACGAAAATAATAACTAATTAAAATGTTAAGCAGTTATATACTATGGCAGATACAAGACGATAAATAAAATACGGTCAAGTAAGAGTCAAGAATTCAAACTCAGTGAACACCACGATGTATACTGGTTTTTCTCTGAGAGGATTAGTCCAGTCGCGAGTACTCTTGCTTGCTGTTAATCCACTATGGAATAAGTTTTAACTGAGCACTTGCAATCTTACAACACCGTGCTTGTCGACAAGTGCACGACCGACTTCACAACACCATGCTTGGCGACGAGCACACGACCGACTCCAGAAGGCAATTGGAAAACTAGAACATTTTCTAATACAGCCTCCGTTACATCCCTTCAACAACAAACTCTAGATTAAACCAAAACTGTACTAGCTTGGCTAAGAGTCGTAAAGGCTTAGTTATGAAAGTAAAAAAGCTCAGAACACTTTAATAAAGAATAGAAGAGATGAAATGGGATAGGTGAAATGAATGGTAATCTGAACTCTATTTATAGTGTTTTTGGTGACCGAACTCGGACAAAGTTCGGACAGAGTTCGGATGCTAGAATTTCGCATACGAACGTTAGATACAGATTTGGTGGGAACTGTATTTCGAATTTACCCAGAC
>JANAVB010036794.1:0-52082 GCA_029216955.1 Iris pallida | reverse complement strand
TTTTTTTTTTTTTTTTTTTTTTTTGTGTCCTATATATATATATATATATTATATATATATATATATATATATTATATATAGATATATTATATATATATATGTGTGTGTGTGTGTATATATATATTTTTGGTGTGGTGTGTGTGGGTGTGTGTCTTATATATATATATATAATATATATATATATATATATATATATATATAATATATAGATATAGGGGTATGAATAATTATTTTGCTTAATACTTTTCTATCTAAAATAATAATTATATAGGGATAATTATGTCATTTATACACCCATTATCTAAAACTAACCCACCCTCTAAAACCGTAAAACCTCTTCTACTTGCACTAACTTTTGTTTCTTCTCTCTCTCTTCTTTCTCAAATTAGTTTTTTATTCTTTTTGGTTCACTCACTTTCTGTTTCTCTCTTTCTCTTTTATTCTTTCTCCCTCTAATTTTAAGTTCAGATCACCAAAAAAAGAGAAGACGAACAATAAGATGGAGCGATCCAGTGTCGTCGGCGTTGCTGAGATGATGGTTGCGTGAGCAACATGAATTCCTGATAGAACTGATACTCTGGAAAGGTACTGATAGGATTTTGTATCGTTATGTTCTTTTCTTTTTATGATAATCGATGGTTGTTATACTTCATGCTTTCAGATAAAAATAATATTGTATGCTTACTATTTTATTAACTATTCGTTTGTACGAAGTTTGTCGTAAAAATTATCAAATTTGTATATCATTTATATAGATAAATGATATTATCTATACTATAATATACTGGAAATAGGTGTAGTGTCCCGCTCCTAGCGGTTCACTATGTAAAGCTTGTGGCTTGGCTAACTCGGTCGGAACCGAGTATTGGGGAAACTTACCGTCGGCATCGAATCGATCACGGACAAGTGCATAAGAACCTTTCCAATTGATGGATCGGTTTCTCTTGAAATGCGTCCAAGAGTTTTCTCTGGATATTTTGCTGCTGGTTTTGCTGCTTGGTTTTGATGGATGCTTTTCTGAATGATTTTCGATGATTTGATTCTTGCCCTTTTTCATCGATTTGCATAGCATTCATTCTTGAGAATTCTGAGAGAAGAGAACACAACGAGACGGATTATTAATCAATCTTTTGGTGCCAATGCAGACTGACGCGTGACGGAAGGCTAAGCGTGCAAGTGTTCCTCTCTCTCTCGACGATTGTCTAATTTGGTGAGTATGGATCTCTGTGGTGGTATTGTCTCTCTCGCTATTCCTTCATGCCAACTAAATAATTGTCTTGCAACATCCGTTGATCGATACCAAGATGCTAATGCCACAAGTCAATACCACTAAGATGCTAGAGATAGAATATTGAAATGAATTGATTACACTGCAATGAACAGAACATGGAAATGATTGAATTGATGCCTAGAATGATGGTTATAAAATGCTAAGAATGATCATGTTGCCTATTACTTCAAATATTCTATGCACACTGTGTATATCGAGTCGGACACACATTCGTCTGACCATGGACAACTTGTATACAAGGATTGAGCAATAATTTCCTCGAACGGTACAGGGGCGCCTGTACCGATTCGGCCTAGGAGGAAATAATGAAGTGCTTTGGGGAACATGAGTAATACGAGGCATCATAGAGACTAGCTCCCTACTGTGCTGTCATCTCATTATCTTGAAGTCCCAAATGCAAATGAATGAATGAAAAGAGTTCATATGGTTTAACAACACCAGTGGTCACATCGTGGAAATGTATGCTAATTAATGTCTTATGCAGGGACGGTAAGTATATTATTATTATCCTGTGTCTTATGCAGGAAAGCTGGATTCGGCCAATGGTAAAGTAAACATGGTTTATTGAACTACCATGTCATTTGAATTGTGATTTACTCTAAATGTTGCCTGTCCCTTATAAGTTCATATCTTTAAAATGCTTGTCATTAATAAAATATTGGTTTAGCTGAGTGGGCCAACGGGGCTCACCAGCGCATTGTTATAATATGCTGACCCCTCCTCCACAGGTACTGGAGAAGGCTCGGGCGCACATCGCAATTAAAGCTTTCTGAACTGCTGTTTCCTTTCAAGTTCTTTTCCCTAAAGACGCACAAAGTATTGCGAAGATTTCAAAGATAGCTGCTTATATTTCAAAGTACTAAATGGGCATGATGTTTGGAACGGGAAATTATTTCATGGCAGCCTATCAGTTGTACTTCTTTTCATGAATCAATGTAGCCGAAAAGGCATTTCAAATATTATCGAGAAAAGTTGTATTCTGACTACAATCATCAATAAAATGAATATTTCTTCCTATTCCGCTTACTTAATGTTTCCGCAACTGTGGCTTAATTTTCAAATGTGATGAATTGATATAAATGTGCATGTTCTAGCCTTGTACAAGTGCAACTCCAGACTTGTACGGCATCACGCCTTAGCGAGGACGATCGATTCGGCGTGAATCGAAGCAAAGCGAGCGAATCCCCGAATCGGGGCGTGACAAGTTGGTATCAGAGCACGGTTTCACTTCCTCGGATTTCAAAATAAATGTTTCAAAAAGGAAGTCTTGATGCAAATTTTCTCGATTGATGGTGTCGATAGCGCTGGCATAAAATAATGTTCCATACAATAAGCCCATAAATATTTTATGAGTGCTAATGGAATTATTTCTTTGTTGTAGAATGACCAAGGGTGATAGCTCAAAGACGAATTCATCGTCTGACCCGATTGAGAAACTGATTAAGCAAATGGAGGCTCAGAGGAAGCAAAGCGAAGCTCAACATCGCGCGCTTCAGGAGCAGCTTCAGTATCAGTTTCAGGAGTAGCTGGATGCTCAATAAAAGCAAGTTGATAGTCTAACTCAGATTGTCACCAAGCTGTCGGCCGATTCTAATGTTTCTGCAAGGGCCGCAGCAACCGAGACCGTGGAGGTGCCGGCAGAGAAATCTGAGACGCCGACACGGAAGAGGACGAGCTTCAAGTTCTCTGAATTTAAAAGTTGCGACCCACCTGATTTTAATGGAAAAGAGGAGCCAGATGAGGTGATGGGCTTCTTGAACACACTGGAGGGCTATTTCCGAATGTTAGAGATTCAGGGCAGTAAGAGAGTGGAGTGTGCCGCTGTACAACTTCGTCTCAAGGCCCAGGAATGGTAGATTTCGCAGAGACAGGCACTTTGCGGAAATAGTCAGGATATAAAGATGTCTTGGGAGGCCTTCAAGCAGGCTTTCATTACTCAATTCATTCCACCCGCTGTCCGACAACAAAAAGAGAATGAGTTCATTGCACTTCGACAAGGCAGTATGTCAGTGCATGACTACGAGACAGAGTTTTTGAAGAGAGTCGCATTCGCTGGGTACATGGTACCGAATGACGATGCCAAGCGAGGAAGATTTGTGCAAGGCTTGAATGAGGGCCTAGAGCGGGATGTGCTAACTCGAAAATGTACGTCTTACCGGGAGGCGTACGAGACAGCTCTCGAGATGGAGAGATTTCATAAGCCGGCTAGTCGTGAGACAATGAAGAGCAACCAAGGACTCAATAATCAGAAACGACCTTGGTCTGCTGGCAGGAACGACGCACCTAAGCGTCACAATACTGGAGACAATAGAGGGCCTCAACATACAGAACGTTGTAAATCATGCAACCGTTGGGGACATCGATCTGAGGATTGTCGAGTGAAGTGTTTCAAATGTGGCGAACAGGGCCATAAGGAAGCTGACTGCAAAAATAGAGGAGGGAATCAGTATCCTCCTCGTGGGCATAACAATAATCAGTATCGTGGGCATAACAACAACCACAACCGGGGACAATATAACAACCAGCATCGTGGCGGAGCGCCACCAGCCTTACCGGCTCCAGCTGGGAATACACCGAATCAACAAGGTGGGCAAGCAAGGATTTATGTCTTGACTCAGGCAGAGGCCCAGACCGCGGAGAATGTTATAACAGGTACGTTGCTATATAAAGGCACACCTGCAAGAGTACTTTTTGATTCTGGCGCTACTCATTGCTTTATCTCTTCTGATTTTGCAACGGAAAATAAATTTTGTATGACTCAACTAAAGACAGCTTTGTGTGTTAGCACTCCTTCGGGAGTAGATATGCCTGTAACTTTGATTTGCAGGGACGGCTACATTAAAATTGGAGGCAAGACTTTATCTCTGGATGCAATTGTACTCGACATCAAAGAGTACGATATCATCTTGGGAATAGACTGGCTCAGCGCCTGTCATGCAACGATTGACTGTGCGGATAAGAGAGTTGTGTTTCGC
Organism: Iris pallida; assembly: GCA_029216955.1. Classification (NCBI taxonomy): domain Eukaryota; kingdom Viridiplantae; phylum Streptophyta; class Magnoliopsida; order Asparagales; family Iridaceae; genus Iris; species Iris pallida. The sequence goes on along the minus strand of JANAVB010036794.1, from coordinate 47,816 downwards.
CTAACCGGAGAAACAGAGTTCTCTTACTCGTGCGGCTCTGCGTTCCAAGGACCTATGGTAATATCGGCAGTTACAGCAAGGCATATGTTGTACTCAGGGTGTGAAGGGTTCCTTGCTTCTGTTTTTGACACTCAAATGAAGGATGTAGATTCGAATCAGACCAAAATTGTGGCAGAGTTCCCCGATGTATTTCCGGACGAGATACCTGGGATGCCGCCGGATAGAGAAATTGAATTCACAATTGACACATTTCCGGATACTCGTCCGATATCTAAGGCGCCGTACAGGATGGCTCCGGCAGAATTGAAGAAACTAAAGGTGCAGCTACAAGAATTATTAGACCGAGGATACATTCGCCCAAGTGTATCTCCATGGGGAGCTCCAGTGCTGTTTGTAAAGAAGAAGGATGGAACGATGTGGCTATGCATCGATTACAGAGAACTGAATAAGGCAACCATCCATAACAAGTATCCTTTGCCAAGGATAGATGATCTATTCGATCAGCTACAAGGGGCGACCGTGTTTTCAAAAATCGATCTTCGTTCAGGATACCATCAGTTGAAGATCAGACCCGAAGATGTTCCTAAGTTAGCATTCCGTACGAGATACGGACACTATGAGTTTTTGGTCATGTCTTTCGGCTTGACTAATGCTCCAGCAGCCTTCATGGATTTAATGAATAGAGTGTTTCGACCGTTCTTAGACAAGTTTGTTGTTGTGTTCATCGATGACATCTTGATCTACTCAAAGGATAGGGAGACTCATGTCGAACACTTGAGAGAAGTACTTCAGACGCTGCGAGACAACCAGCTCTATGCAAAACTAAGCAAGTGCGAATTTTGGATGAACAGCGTGTCGTTCCTTGGACATGTTGTTTCGGCAGAAGGTGTTGCCGTCGACCCAAAGAAGATTGAGGCAGTTGTAGACTGGAAGCAGCCTGCATCAGCTAGTGAAATACGGAGTTTCCTTGGTTTAGCCGGGTACTACCGTAGATTTGTGAAGGACTTTTCGAGAATCGCCTCGCCTTTGACTCGCCTGACTCAGAAAGGAGTCGTATTTAAGTGGACGGACGACTGTGAGAGTAGTTTCCAAGAACTCAAGCAGCGGCTCGTCACGGCCCCAATTTTAGCACTGTCGGAAGGCTCTGGGGGATTTCAGATCTACAGTGATGCGTCGGAACTTGGTTTGGGATGCGTTCTTATGCAACATAGGAAGACAATATCTTATGCTTCGAGACAACTCAAACAGCATGAGAAGAATTATCCAACACATGATTTGGAACTGGCGACGATTGTGTTCGCGTTGAAATTATGGCGACACTATCTTTATGGTGTGTCCTGCGAGATCTTCACGGATCACAAAAGCCTAAAGTACATATTCACGCAAAAGGAATTGAATTTGAGGCAGCGGCGTTGGTTAGAATTGATCAAAGATTATGACTTGACAATCTCTTACACGCCGGGTAAAGGGAACGTGGTAGCTGATGCCTTGAGTCGGAAATTTGTTGGATCACTAGCAATAGCAAAAGAGGTACTACGGGATCTTGAAGAGATGGGCATCGAATTCAGGATCCGTCCGCAGAATGTACAGTTGGCTCAATTGCAGCTTGAGCCGAGTCTCCAGGGAAGGATTAAGTTTGCTCAGAAGGATGACCCGTTTCTGCAGAAGATACGCGAGTTGATTCTAGCAGGAAAGGCGTCGGACTTTACCGTTGAAGATGACACTATTCGTGTCAAGGGAAGATTGTGCGTCCCTAAGGATGCTAATATCAGGAAGGAAATACTGAACGAGGCACATTTTGCGAAGTATTCCTTGCATCCGGGAAGCACGAAGATGTATAAAGATCTGCGTACCACTTTTTGGTGGCATGGTATGAAGAAGGATGTGGCACTATTTGTGTCACAATGCATGGATTGTCAGCGTGTGAAGGCCGAACACCAACGGCCAGGCGGAGAACTACAAAATTTGGCTATTCTACTGTGGAAGTGGGATAATATCTGTATGGATTTTATAGTTGGCTTGCCAAGAACTCAGAAAGGAAATGATGCGATTTGGGTTATCGTGGATAGATTAACCAAGTCGGCACATTTCATTCCAATAAAAGTTACATGGGGAGTAGAACGGTTGGCTCAGATCTACATAAATGAAATTGTTCGATTACATGGGGTGCCAGCTTCTATAGTATCGGATAGAGACGGAAGATTCTTGTCGCGATTTTGGATAAGTCTGCACTCGGCTATGGGCACAAAGTTGAACTTCGGTACGGCTTACCATCCGCAGACTGATGGTCAGACAAAGAGAGTGAACCAGATTCTTGAAGATATGTTGAGATTGTGCGTGCTCGATTCGAAGACAAATTGGGACTCATATCTCGCATTAGCAGAATTTGCCTATAACAACAGTTATCAGGCAAGTATTCAAATGGCCCCGTACGAAGCCTTATATGGACGGAAATGTCGATCACCGATATGCTGGGATGAAGTCGGTGCACGGCAAGTGCTTGGACCGGAACTTGTGGAGCAGGCCGTCGAGAAAGTTCGCTTAATTCGAGAAAGACTTAGAGTTGCTCAAAGTCGACAGAAGAGTTATACGGACGTACATCGACGACCTTTGGAATTCACAGTAGGAGATCATGTCTTCTTGAAGGTCACACCCATGCGAGGTGTGATGCGGTTTGGGATGAAAGGAAAGCTAAGCCCGAGATTCGTCGGACCATTCGAGATTTTGGAGAAGGTAGCCTCAGTGGCTTATCGACTTGCACTACCTCCGGCTCTGGCTGATGTGCACGATATCTTCCATGTATCTCAACTTCGGAAGTACGTGCATGATCCAAGTCACGTAGTGAATTTCGACCAGCTGCAGCTGAGCGCTGACCTATCCTACACTGAAGAGCCTGTCCAAATTTTGGACAGGAAAGAGAAAGTTTTACGGAATCGGACGGTATCCCTGGTCAATGTGCTGTGGCGGAACCATGCTGTAGAGGAGTCGACATGGGAATTAGAGGAAGAGATGCGGGTGAAATACCCTTCGCTATTTGATAATTCTGAGGTAGGACCTTTGCTTTAAGTTTCGAGGACGAAACTTTTTCTTAGTGGTATATTATGTAGTGTCCCGCTCCTAGCGGTTCACTATGTAAGGCTTGTGGCTTGGCTAACTCGGTCGGAACCGAGTATTGGGAAAACTTACCGTCGGCATCGAATCGATCACGGACAAGTGCATAAGAACCTTTCCAATTGATGGATCGGTTTCTCTTGAAATGCGTCCAAGAGTTTTCTCTGGATGTTTTGCTGCTGGTTTTGCTGCTTGATTTTGATGGATGCTTTTCTGAATAATTTTCGATGATTTGATTCTTGCCCTTTTTCATCGATTTGCATAGCATTCATTCTTGAGAATTCTGAGAGAAGAGAACACAACGAGACGGATTATTAATCAATCTTTTGGTGCCAATACAGACTGACGCGTGACGGAAGGCTAAGCGTGCAAGTGTTCCTCTCTCTCTCGACGATTCTCTAATTTGGTGAGTGTGGATCTCTGTGGTGGTATTGTCCCTCTCGCTATTCCTTCATGCCAACTAAATAATTGTCTTGCAACATCCGTTGATCGATACCAAGATGCTAATGCCACAACTCAATACCACTAAGATGCTAGAGATAGAATATTGAAATGAATTGATTACACTGCAATGAACAGAACATGGAAATGATTGAATTGATGCCTAGAATGATGGTTATGAAATGCTAAGAATGATCATGTTGCCTATTACTTCAAATATTCTATGCACACTGTGTATATCGAGTCGGACACACATTCGCCTGACCATGGACAACTTGTATACAAGGATTGAGCAATAATTTCCTCGAACGGTACAGGGGCGCCTGTACCGATTCGGCCTAGGAGGAAATAATGAAGTGCTTTGGGGAACATGAGTAATGCGAGGCATCATAGAGGCTAGCTCCCTACTGTGCTGTCATCTCATTATCTTGAAGTCCCAAATGCAAATGAATGAATGAAAAGAGTCCATATGGTTTAACAACACTAGTGGTCACATCGTGGGAATGTATGCTAATTAATGTCTTATGCAGGGGCGGTAAGTATATTATTATTATCCTGTGTCTTATGCAGGAAAGCTGGATTCGGCCAATGGTAAAGTAAACATGGTTTATTGAACTACCATGTCATTTGAATTGTGATTTACTCTAAATGTTGCCTGTCCCTTATAAGTTCATATCTTTAAAATGCTTGTCATTAATAAAATGTTGGTTTAGCTGAGTGGGCCAACGGGGCTCACCAGCGCATTGTTATAATGTGCTGACCCCTCCTCCACAGGTACTGGAGAAGGCTCGGGCGCACATCGCAATTAAAGCTTTCTGAACTGCTGTTTCCTTTCAAGTTCTTTTCCCTAAAGACGCACAAAGTATTGCGGAGATTTCAAAGATAGCTGCTTATATTTCAAAGTACTAAAGGGGCATGATGTATGGAACGGGAAATTATTTCATGGCAGCCTATCAGTTGTACTTCTTTTCATGAATCAATGTAGCCGAAAAGGCATTTCAAATATTATCGAGAAAAGTTGTATTCTGACTACAATCATCAATAAAATGAATATTTTCTTCCTATTCCGCTTACTTAATGTTTCCGCAACTGTGGCTTAATTTTCAAATGTGATGAATTGATATAAATGTGCATGTTCTAGCCTTGTACAAGTGCAACTCCAGACTTGTACGGCATCACGCCTTAGCGAGGACGATCGATTCGGCGTGAATCGAAGCAAAGCGAGCGATTCCCCGAATCGGGGCGTGACAATAGGAGGGGTATAAATAATTATTTTGCTTATATACTTTCATATCTAAAATAATAATTATATACGGATAATTATATCATTTATACACCTATTATCTAAAACTAATCCACCCTCTAAAACCGTGAAACCTCCTCTTCCACGTGCACTAACTTTTTGTTTATCTCTCTTTCTAAAATTAATTGTTTTATTCTTTTTGGTTCACTCACTTTCTGATTCTCTCTCTCTTTTATTCTTTCTCCCTCCAATTTCAAATTCAGATCACCAAAAAAAAAGACGAACAATAAGATGGAGCGATCCAGTGTCGTCGGCGTTGCTGAGATGATGGCTGAATGAGGAATATGACTTCCTGATAAAATTGATACTCTGAAAAGGTACTGATAGGATTTTGTATCGTTATGTTCTTTCTTTTTAAGATAACCGCACCATGGTTGTTATACTTCATGCTTTCAAATAAGAATAATATTGTGTGCTTACTATTTTATTAATTATTCATTTGCACGAAGTTTGTCGTAAAAATTATCAAATTTGTATATCATTTATATAGATAAATGATATTATTTTATAATAATAAATGTCCAAATAAATAAATATCTTGGCACTAATTTAAACTATTTGAATTAATTATCTTTCCATTAATATAAATAGAATGAGATATAATAGAAATAATGCCTATAATATGTTTTCCATTCAATATTAATAATTCAAATATAACTTATCGTAATATATATATGGGATATTAAATTATTTTAATATTAGCTGCTTATATTTGAATCATGTAATAAATTGTTGATAAATTTAATGATAAACATAAAAATGTCTCAATTACTAAGCACCACGACAAATTATCATTTAACGTAAAGATGCATACGAATTTTTCTTCTGAAATTAAATTAGTAATTGTATTTGGTAGAAGGACGGATGCGAATAAAACAAATACCAACAAACATTAGTTCGTGTCAACAAATCATTTTAAATATTTTACTAAAATTCGAATCTAGAAATAATAATATTTTACTTTTGTTATTATCTATACTAATATATAATTCAAATATGATAATATCAAATCTTTTGTTTCAATAGATATGGTGAGGATTATTCTTATAATATTTCTCATTTAATTAAAGTGTCAAGTCGTAGTAGGATTTTAACATAAATAGGTGTAGTAGGATTTATACATAATTTTAAGAGTTGGAAATAGATTTAATATTCAAATATTTTATAATTTCGTATTGTAGTGTAGGTATAATATCCAAACCTTATCAAGGTAATCTTAAAAAATATTAAAATTAGTAAATCCTACCTATTCTAACCTATCTATAAATTAGAAATTCCAATATGACGAACGGCCGAATTAAAATTTAAATATTATATATTTTTGATCTATAAAAAAAAAATTTAACACTTGACTAAGGTCAATTTTAAATATTATATTTTGAATTGAAAAATATAATTTAAATAACATAATATTTAGTTTGTTTTGTCTAAAAAAATGCAGTTCTTTTTTTGTCCACAAGATTTGAATTTCAAATTAAACATCTATGTATCAATATTTATAACAAAATTAAAAAAAATGTGTCGCACATGCATTGTGTGTGCATATTTTAGAAATTTTGTCATCGAAAAAACAAAAATGCATCGCACACGCAACATGTGTGCCTGACCACTAGTATATATATAAAGCGGGATCTAGATCTTCGTTTTTAAATATCCTTATATATTCCGAAATAAAAGCCGTTGGATTATTTTTTTTGACCGTTCAGATTATTTCAAAATTTCGCATGAAATTTACTAATTTAGAGATCTAATTTGATAACTTGAATGGTAAAAAAAAATTCATCGACAATATATATATATATATATATATATATATATATATAAAAATATATATATATATATATATATATATATATATATATATATATATATATATATATATATGGGAGCGGATCAAAAGCTCCCCTTAGAATACCCCCTAAAAACTCTCTCACTCTCAGCCGTCCATTTAATATTAATGTTAATGTTAATATTAATGTTAATATTAATGTTAATATTAATGTTAATATTAATTTTTATTTTTATTTTTATATTAATGTTAATGTTAATGTTAATATTAATTTTAATATTAAGTTTAATGTTAATTTTATTATTTAATGTTAATATTAACATTAACATTAACGTTAATATTAACATTAATATTAACATTAAATGGATGGCTGAGAGTGAGAAAGTTTTTAGTGGGTTTTCTAAGGAGGACTTATATATATATATATATATATATATATATATATATATATATATATATATATATATATATATATATATATATATGGGAGCGGATCAAAGGCCCCGCCCGCGGAGCCCCATCGAAGCCCCGCCCCCCCTGCACCATCGGATCGCGCGGGGCCCGCGTGGGGCCCGCGTGAGCCCGCGCGATCCAACGGCCAAGGGGGACGGGGGCTTCGGCGGGGCTCCGCAGGCGGGACTTCCGATCCGCTCCCTATATATATATATATATATATATATATATATATATATATATATATATAACACCTTCTCCACTCTCACTCTCACTGTATATATATAACCTTCCCCGCTCACTGTTCCGATATAATGACTCCCAGTTCGTCTTGTGGCTCCTTGGAATCAAGAATTGTGGAGGACGAGGGTCATATAAATGATGTATATATATTAAACAATTGTTATAGAGTTAGAAGGTTTTTTTTTTTTTACTATATAGTGTTAATTATTTAAAAGTGCTCAAATAAGTGTGAGATCCACCAACGTAAGCCATTTATCTTTTTATACTTTTTTGCATTTTTTTTTTTTACTTTAAAGTGCTTATTCTATAGCAAAATAGTGGCAGGCTCAAACTTGATATAAGGTCCATGAAGTAGCTGTTTCGGATCCAAAATTTAAGAAGGTACAATTTTTTTATACTATTTAATGTTTAAGTCCGATTTCGAACAAAAGTTCCAGCATACTCACTCTAATCCTTTTTGTCCCCATAAAAAGATGTACTTTTATTGTTTTATTTACAGAATTTTGTGTTGATATGAACATTAAACTTTGAGGATACAACCTTTTGGAGTTCGTCTCAAGTCTCAAAATTTACACTGTATAATGTAAGTGTTAAATTATATGATTAAATCTTAAGCCTATATAAATTGCTAGTTATCTTATAAATACAAAAAAAGATAATTTTAGTCTTCATTAAATTTAAATATTACAATATGTCCAAGCAATTAGAATCCTTCATAAGTGAAAAACTCTTCGCTCAAATAATTTTTTATTCTGCATTTTTTTATGCAACAAACCCTAATTCTTTATTAAAATTTTATTTTTTTTCGTTCAAAATAATATTCATTTTGCTCAAAAAAGTTGAATTATTTGAATATTAGGTTTTTAGGTTTATCAATATTGAAGTTTCCGATGATGCCGTTGTTTGGATAAAAATATATTTAATGATGAATTTTTTTATTTGTAGTAGTTTGTGTTTAAAATAATATTACAGTATTTGAGTGTAAAATAATTATTTTATATATTTATAATACAATTTAAAGTGGTGAAAAATAAACAGTAACATCTTAAAATAGACTATATAGTTAATGTAAAAATAAATAATGTTTACACTCTAAATTGTTAGTACTATATAAGTATTTAGTGTTATAAAGTGTCAGTATTGTATAGTCATGAAAACAAACAAAATATCCCCTTCCATGAATCAAGTGAATGTGTGACTGATGAAAGCGACTGATGCTTACCGATATTGATATATACTTTTGCTCAGCCGACACTACAGTTGGTGTGGGGACTTTCTCAAAAGTCAACTTCATCTTCGCTGGCATCGGATTAAAAATCAAGGCGAGTCCAAAGGTTGGGCTGTCCTAGTCGTGGTCCATTGCTCTTGATTTCAAAAAAAAAAAAAATATCGAAAAAATTATAACAAATTGAAAGCTATCTCTGGTTTTGACGACGGCGTGGAACTCGAATTCCGAGTTCCACTCCCGATTCATGAACTAATTCGAAGCATCCTAGTGGAAACTCAAATTATGGGTCTGAGGGATTGCTAGTTCAACCGACATGAAGGAGTTAGGGTGGATCCAGATGCTCTATATTGACGAAGAGGTGGAAACTTAGGGATGTGAATGGTTGTCCTACTAACGAGAGGATTGTTCAAATTCGATAACTTCCCAAACTCGATGACTTGCTTACCCCAGGTCTGCCATGTTAAAATTAATAACAATAGCATTGTACGTTCCTCAAGTCTATACTCTGCACTGGAATATTCTGTTTTCAGAAATTTTGTGTAGGTCCTTTGAGACTCATTTGTTCCTCACTATGCAAGACTTTGCAAATTCTCTCTAGTATAGTTAAATTTTCAATCTTCCAATCTCCCTCTTTTGTTCCATAACTTTCGTATTCTCGCATTAGCAATCTAGCTAAGCGTTTGAGAAATTCTGGTACGAGACTTCGAGCAGAAAATTTGTACACCGTACGGATCGAGGTGTAGTTAAAAAATACTAAGTCCGTAACACGTTGGTCTGACCATTTGATTCAAAATATGCGCTACTTCAGTCAATATAATTTGTAACTCAACCCCTATTTACAAGGATAGAAGTCCATAAGTAGATTAAATTAGGTGTGTAGAGGAGGACCAAAACAAAGGGTGCCGACTATCCCTTTGTAACATGCATTTTGTTTCACGTTTCCCATATTTTTATATCATCTGTACAAAAAAAATTCTATTTAAAAGTGAAGGGGGAAAAATATTTCCTGTTGCTAATTTCTTTTTTTCCTGTGATTCTATACTTTTATTTGTCTCCTTGGAATCCATTTCAGAATGGAGCTCTTTTGTAGAATACTAAGGTTGAATTGGAGTCCCACGATGGTTCCGTTCCAGCTACATGAACTGTATCTTAGGCCTGAAAATTTCTACATTCAGAATGTAGGAACTCATTTCTCATAATAGTAAGATTCAATTTGGAGTCCTAGATTCTTGATTTTAGATTTTTGTTTTTGATCACAATTTTTTGACATTTGTCACCAAAGATCATTTTATGCAACTATTCACGTACAGATCCAACTCATTCTAAATTTATTTTTTATTATAAATTTGGATTTCAACATATATTGTTCACCACCATATACTGTGGATGCTCTTAAAGTTCAAACAATCACAAAAAAGGAACAAAAGTCAAAGGTGCTTATTACAACAATAATATCCATCAAAGCCAACATAACATATGCACCCATCTTGAACGCATGCCAATATCAAGATTTTCTACTTGGGCCTATAGGCCTCAGCGGCCAACCTTGGGATGGGATGGGCCATCAGTGGAATTGCCTTCTGCAATGATATGCCAAAGGCCTCCTCCATGTCCATCTTCTCGGCCTTCTGGCCCATAGGCAAGGCCCAGTCGAATGCATGGATCAAAGTGGCAACCGTCGCGTGGACGACCCTAACGCCCATGCTCGTGCCGACGCATATCCTTCTCCCGGCCCCGAATGGCATCAGCTCAAAACTATTCCCCCGGACGTCCATGTGCTCACCCTGCCCACCCGGGAGGAAACGAGCCGGGCAGAACTCTTCCGGGTTGGGCCAGACCGACGGGTCGCGGCCCATGGCCCATATGTTGACCAAGAGGGTGGCTCTCTTGGGGATTCGGAAGCCGCAGACCTCGCAGTCCTGGACGGCCATGCGAGGTACGGAGAGGGGTGTGGCAGGATACATGCGGAAGTTCTCCTTGATAACGGCTTGTAAGAAGGGAAGGTTCGGGACGTCGGACTCGGAAACCAGGCGGTCTCGACCTACTACGAAGTCGATCTCTTCTTGGGCCCTCTTTAGAATGTCCGGATGGCGGATCAGCTCCGTCAAGGCCCACTCAATAGTGTTTGAAGAGGGGTCGGTGCCGGCGGTCAACTGGTTCTACATTTATCAAACCATGAACATTAATGGTGATCTAAATTTTATATTCAACATCCAAAAATGTAGTGCTTATAAAATTTTGAATTATCCATGATCTATAATTTGCAATGTGTTTTAGTAAGTACTAAATTACTTTGACAGGGAAACAATAAATTAAAGTTTACTGTGTTTTCGTTAGTTGAAGCATTTAAGCCTGATTGTCCACATACATATTGCCATTAGGGGTGGGCACGGGTCGGATCGGACCCAAATTTTATGGACCCGAATCAGATCTGTTAATTGGCGGGACGGGACGGATACAAAAAAAATATTAGAACCGGAACGAGCTCGACCCGTTCGGAACGGGGTCCGTACCGGGCCGACCCTCGGGTACAAAAAAAGTTTAAAAAAATTCTAGAATAGTAAACATTTACATATGTTCTGTTATCTATAAGAACAAAACAAATCTTATGTCTTCCCAAATTTTTAGAATTTGTTTACTAAACAATAACTTGTTCTATTATCTATAAACTATAATAGCAAAAAATTTCAAAATTGATAAAAAAAAAAAATACATACCCCTAGAAACGGGTCGGTCCGTGGTCCCGTTTATTTTGAAAATAGGATCCGTCTCGTCCCGTTAGTGTCACACGATCCGTCCCGGCCAGGCCCGTTTAAATTTCAAATTTTAGAAACCGGCTTGTTTGGACATTTTACGGTTCGGACCAGATCGAAACAACTGATCTTGGAACCGTATGCCCACTCCTAATTGCCAAGATCTTTTTCAATTAATTAAGAAGAATTTGACATTTTGCATATTCATAATACGAGTGTATGAATGACAAGAGATATAATTGCGCGGTCGACGGTGGTGGGGGTGGGGGGGCGGGGGGATGTATAAGGGCTGCGGAGGGGGCGGGGGGGGAGGGGGGCGGAGGGGGGCCAGGGATGGGGGGGGTGCGGTGGGGGTGGGGGTGGGGGTCGGCGATGGTGGTGGGGGGGGGGGGGGGTTTGGGGCTGGGGTGGGAGTTGGGGTCGGTGGTGGTGGGGGTGGGGATCGGCGGTGGTGGGAGTGGGGAGTTGGGGGTCGGCGGTAGTAACACACACATACACACACACACACACACACACATACACGCACACACCGAAACGAAATTTTTATAAAATGTAACCATATTGAACTGACAAGAACTCCAAAAAACAAATTTAACTGCAAAGCAGTAACACACACACACACACACAAATTGATAATATTAGAAAGAAGAAAGTTTATTTTACTGCAAAGCACGTGCATCTACTAGTGTTTGTATATGGAGGTGAATATGTATGAAGCGTATTGAATTGACAAGAACTCCCAAAAATAAATTTAATTCAAAATAAAATATGTTTTCAAAAACAAGCCGAGGTAACTTTTAATTGTTAATTAGCTTTTTCACCTGTGCAGAGTTCGCCAGAGATGAGTCCTAAACATGAAAATGGAGTTCCAATTTTCAAACTCGATGAATTGATTGGATGATACGTTCGAAATAGTACGAACGTCTATATTCGTCCAAACTAGACGTAAGGAGAACTAAACATGCACTAACAGTCTACTTGAATTGAGGGTTAACGGAGTTAAGTAAGAAAAAATTAAATGAGAAAAAGTGCCTGGAGAATAAGTTTCGACATCATCCATAGAGAGCTGCTTGGGTGGGAACGAGTGGTGGTACTGGTAATAGCATAGTTAGGAGAGACATAGTACCAGAACTCAAGCTGAGGCTGAGGAAGGACTGGAGCGCATGCATAGTATATGTTAGTCTGGGCTAGGCTTTGGTTGGATGAGAGTGAGGAGCGAGAAGAAGGGAAGTAGGGAGGAGCAGATGGGTCCAAAAAATATTATTGATGTTTACGAGAGTGATTGGCCAGTTACAGGAGATTTAACTGGCCAATCACTCTCGTAAACATCAATATTTAGGAGATTGTTTACTCTCTCGTGACTCTCTTGCAATGGTATTCTACGTTTACGAGAGTGATTGGCCAGTTACGAGAGTGATCGGAAGTAGGTTTGTACGTGATATATACAAATTTCGTGTTTATGGTCTGGATTAAGATTTTTCTTGTGTTTCCGAATCTGAACTATTTCTGAAGTGTCTTTTTATGGATAATTCAATACTCGAGACTGCAAAATCAAATCGTCAAACAAAGCTGAGTTGAATTTTGTATATATGTTGCTCTCATTGATATTTAATGGTGTTACCAGATGGCACCCAAGACCCGAGGATCTCGTTTGAGAGAGGCACAGATGGCTGCTGAGGAGGTCTGCTGAGGAGATAGTGGGACCTCCTGCTGCTGAGGAGATCAAGGAAGAATTTCCTCCTACTATTAAAGAGGAAGTGATTCCTAAAGCCGAGATAGCAGTGAAGGAGGAGGTGGCACCAGAGGGCAGTTGTTCCGGGAGTTCCAGTCATCCATCTCCTCTGGATATTTATCTTGCTGGCGTGGATCCTACTTATGCGCAGTGGCTGAGGAGGAAGATCTCTCTGTGCGTATATATATATATATATATATATATATATATATATATATATATATATATATATATATATATATATATATATATATATATATATATATGAAAAAAAATATATATATATATATATATGATTTTACAACTCTCGATTTTACTTGGATAGGTTTACTTGGATGGTTTTACAACTCTTGATGTTTTTTTATTTTCTAGACATGGTTATTTTATAGACTTGGATGTTTTTGGATGCTATTAACTAGACTTTTATTATATTGAAATTCAACGGAGGGTTGCTCCGGGTCTCATTGATGTATGTTGGTTTGTGTGATGTATTTGTGATAGATATTTGTATATTGGTGTATGATGTATATTGGTTTGTTGGTTTGTGTTATATATATTGTGATGTTTCGATGTTTCAGATGTTGTACGAATATGGGATGCTGTATTTTATGTAATTTTTTTCAAAAAAATTTCAGGTAGCGACGGCTCGCGACAACCAAGTGACGGATTATCCGTCGCTAACCTGGAGAATTTCAATTTAGCGACGGACGGCGACAACCAAGCGACGGATAATCCGTCAATTAGGTTCTGGAAATATGAAAGATTTCCAGAGCCTTAGCGACGGATAAGTCGTCGCCAATCCGTCGCTGGTTTGCGACTACGCGCGAAGGAATAGCGATGAAGGTTGCGTATCAAAAACTCTCTGATACGCGTTCACCGACAAGTTGCCGACAGATGACCGACGGATTTACCCCGTCGGTAAGACGATGTATTACTAACTTTCTGATACTTGATTTGACGGAAACCCGTCGGCCAATGGTCGCTAATTGTACAAATTTGGCTGCAGGAAATTCGTCACTCAGTCGTCGCTTGGCGACAACTTGGCGACGGATTGTTTTTAGCGACGAGTCATATCCCGACGGATGTATTTGACCCAAATCCGTCGGCAAACCGTCGGTAAACTGATTTATCGACGGTTTGGCGATGGATAAGGCCGTCGCGAAAATGTTGAATTTTGGTAGTACATGTACAATATGTTGATGGTATACATACATGTAAAACCTACAAAATTCTTGCATGTCCTTTCAATATATATCTTTTACTATATTAGGATACTTCGAATCAAAAGTGAGTCGTACGAGCTGTATTTATATAATTAACCATTTAACTTAAAAAATTTACGAAAGATTATAATTTTAAACTATTTTTTTTTCCTTGTATAACCCAATACCCCTTTTATTCACATATATACAAAATCCTTACGTCTATTAAAACATATCCAAGATCCTATAAACATATATATAATGAATTCAAATTATAATATAATATTTAAACTAACTAATTGGTATTACTAAAACATATATCCAAAGTTTTACCAATAACAAATTTTAATTAAAATTATTTAATATTTAAACCATATTTAATCTAACTACATGGTTATTATCTATACAGAAGTTCAAAGTCCTACAAAAAAATAAATTTTAATTAAAATATATTAAATATTTAAACTAATATTATCTAAAGGTATATTCAAAATTCTAATTTAATTTTTTTTAATATTTTTCACGTGCACGTTGCTGGTATTAGTATATAAGAACATTAAACTTTGAGGACACAATTTGTAGAGTTCGTCTCAAGTCTCAAAATTTACAGTGTATAGTATGAGTGTTAAATGATAAGATTAAATCTTAAGCCTATATAAATTACTACTTATCTTATAAATACAAAAATGATAATTTTAGTCTTCATTAAATACAAATATTATAATATATCCAAGCAATTAGATTCCTTCATAAGTGAAAAACTCTCTGCCCACATAATTATTTATTCTGCATTTTTTGATGCAACAAACCATAAGTCAAACAAATCCTAATTCTTCATTAAAATTTTATTTTAGTTTCCTTCAAACAATATATTAATTTTTGCTCATAAAGTTGAATTATTTGAATATAATGTTTTTAGGTTTATCAATATTGAAGTTTTGATCCATGCCGTTGTTTGGATAAAAAAATATTAATGATGAATTTTTATTTATTAGTACTTTGTTTAAAACAATATTATAATATTTGAGCGTAAAATAATTATTTTATATATTTATAATACAATTTAAAGTGGTAAAAAATAAACAGTAACACTTTAAAATTTAAATAGACCATAAAAGATTAGAAAAACATACAGCAAGTGTAAATGGTTCCATACCACACCCCTTCATGTTCTCATTATATCTTCTTTTATAGTACAATAGCAATCCATAGTATAATGAAGATAAACACGAAGTTGTTAATGAAGATAACATAAAGTGATTACAACTCATTATGAGAGATTCTGGAAATTTTCCAAGGCATTGAATTTATCTATAGTCGAGGAAACTGTTGCAGACGTGATATTACTAACATATATAGTTATGTAAAAATAAATAATGTTTACACTTTTAATTGTTAGTACTATATAAGTATTTAGTGTTATAAAGTGTGATTATTTTATAGTTGTAAAACATACAAATATCCCCTTCCATGTATCAAGTGAACGTGTGACTGATCAAAGCCACCGATGCTTACCGATGTTGATATTTATTTGCTCATTTGACACTCCAGTTGGTGTGGGAGCTTTCTCAAAAGTTAACTTCATCTTGGCTGGCGTCGGATTAAAAATCAGGGCCAAGGAGGTTGGATTATCCTAGTCTAAACTAATTTTAGTTGTTCCTTATTTTTGGCTTCAGAAAATGATATAAAAAAAATTATGACAGACTGAAAGCTATAAATAATAAATTGATATCAACTCCAAAAAAAAAAAACAATTCATTTTTTTTTTTTTTGATTATTTAATTTTAAAATCTTATATAAAATTAAAAATTTATATTTAAGTCTCTTTTATTGTTCTGACCATCTAGAGTGAAGATCTAAATATAAAATGTGTTATATGGACTGTAGCTTGTAACCGCAGTCGTAATCCGCAAGCCATGTGTCGCCCTCCATTGGAGATGGACTTGAAATTTCGGAGGTGGGCACAGGAAGATAAAGAGGAGTGAAGGGAAGGAGTTTTCGAAATATAAATTACAATGATAGCATGTAAGAGTTGTTTGACTTAAATTATTTAGTTTTGCTCGATAAAATTTGTATGATTTGAATTATTTAGTATTGTCATGATCAATCACACAGGTACGACGCATTTTGTTAGATTGAGTGCGAGAGAAGTTTTTACCAGTAGGAGAGCCTTGATGGCAGTATCGGTGATCTCCCCTCCGTCGCCGCCGGCCTCCCCCTTGAGTCCGATGAGGACGCTGAGCAGATCCTTCGCTCCGGGCTTCGACACCGACCGGCATTCCGCGATGAACCCGTCGACGAAGGCGTCGTACCTCCGGTGGACCCGCTTCATCTTCGCCACCACCCCGTTAACGTCCAGCCACTTCAGCCACGGCACGTAGTCCCCGACGGTGAACACTCCGGCCAGCGTCATCACCTCCACCACCATCTCCTTGAACTCCTCGGCCTTCCTCATCTCCTCCTCCACCTCCTCCGCTATACCTCCTCCTCCTCCCCCGGTTGCCGCCACCTTCTCGAACACCCTCCTCCCCATCATCGCCCTGGCCAGCGCGTTCGTCGAGCACACGTGCACCTCCTTGCCCAGGTTCACCGGAGCGCTGCCCCCCTCCGACCGCGCGACGAGCATCCGCACCAGCACGGCCAGCTCCTCCTCCCGGACGGACTGCAGCTCGTCCAGGGCCTTCGGGCCGAGGAGGTGCGCGGCCGAGAGCCTGCGCAGCATGCGCCACCGGGGCCCGTTCGGGGCGAACACGAGGTCCTGGTAGTTGTAGGCCATGTGCTCGGCGCCCAAGTTCGGGGGTCGGTCGCTGAAGTTGGAGTCGTTCTTGAGGAACGCCGCGGCGACGGAGGGGGAGGACGCCACGACCACGTCCACGCAGCCGAGGCGGAGGCGCAGGAGGGGGCCGTAGGTCCTCGAGAGGGCCTGTAGCGTCTTGTGGGGCTTCCCGCCGAGCTGCAGGAGGTTGCCGAGGACCGGCACGCCCTTCGGGCCAGGAGGAAGCGGCGCCACCGCAGAGCCGCCGGGGGTAGTGCCTTGCCTCTTGGCAGGGGAAAGGAAGATCAGATTGTAGTAGTAGAAGAAGAGGAAGACAATGGCAGACATGAGCAGGAAGAGATCAAGGGGAGACATTGCCATTGCCATTGCCATTGCCATTGCCATTGCCAATTGTGGTATTTGTTCAAGTGAAGAATGAGTGTACTGATCATCTCTGCTTCGTCTCTGCAATGGCGATCATCAACCTCCACCATGTGCGACAACTCCCTTCTCCATTTCCTTAGAAGAATTCTTCTCATGGATATCAAACTCCATCATCTTTTTCACATCCGCCAATCTCTACTACAACAAACCTTCTCCCCATTTCATTTAACCTTTCTCTTCCTTCTCTGATTTACACTCAATAATGGATCTCTCTGAAGAAGCATCATATGAAGCCATTATTAGCAAACTTGCTTCCCTCCACACTTCCCCTGTTTCAGACACTGAACATCATCATCCCTCTTCTCATAATCCCCAAGCCAACTGGCAACTCTACATCTTTTTCAAAATCCTTACCAACAAAGTTTATCCTTCACATATCATTGTCTCCACAATCCCAAAAATCTGGAAAGTTAAAGGAAAAGTCAAGATATCTGAGTACCATGAAGGCTCATTCTCTGCTAAATTCGACAGGACAGATGATCTGGAATATGTTGTTGGCAATGGTCCATGGAAAATCAACAATCATATGCTTCTCATCGAAAGATGTTATCCAAACAAACTCCCCAGTGATTACAAATTTTCTGAGAGTGATTTCTGGATTCAACTCCATGGGCTACCAGTGAATTCTCTTACAATTGAATTCGTCTCATCTGTTGCAGCTCGAATAGGTACAATCTCACCTCCTTCTATTCAAGATGCTTGTAAATGGATTCTATTTGCCAGGATCAAGACTAAGATCGATATCACAAAGCCTCTCTTAAGGTGTATCAAAGTGTCTTTGGGAAACAACGACAACTGCTTAGTGAAGCTCAAGTATGAGAGGTTACCCAAATTTTGCTTATTCTGTGGACGTATTGGTCACAGTATCAAAAGATGCCCAACACACAAGGAATACGAAGCTATGGTGAATGTTAACTGGACTGAGGAGCAGAAATCTCATTTTCAATCTCTGTTGGATAAAAGACTTGATCTGAGTATTTGTGTGAATCATGCTGATCGATTCAAAGTACACAATCAATCAAAACAGAGTAAAGGTAACTCTATACATCCCCAGCCTCACAATGTCTCAAGTTCTATTGAAGAAGAAGATTTTTCACAACCTCTCATTAATCCCGATCATACTCCTACTACATCATTAACGGATAATACCAATATGTCTCTTGGTCCATCTTCATCTGTGTTACAAACACCTTCCAATCCTTCCACCATTGATACAATCACAAATTCAGTGGATCCTCCGGCGACGGTTACAGACATTATCCATGTAAAATCAGTTACTGATCAGTTATTCTCCACTATCACATTAACCCCAGCCATCCCTATGTTTCTGCAAACTGCTCCTCTTCCTCCTGATCACTCCCAAAAAAATAGGAGCACTAGTTGCCAACTAGATCACATGGAAATTCCTATTCCATCCTTAAACCCAACTACTGATATATCCACCACTCATATTGTCAATGTTGAATCCAATGTTGTCGAACTTCCATCCATTCGATCAACTACTGAACCAACAAATATCTTAGTATCAGCTAATCTCATCTCTTTCACTACTGATTCATCCCAGCACATCTATCCACCTCAATCACAAACAAATACACCCAAGTTTCATAACATCTCCTCTTCTTCACCAGAGACAAACACAAATACCACCTTACTCTCTATAACATCTGATACTAATTTACCCAACATTTCATCGCCTGTCATCATTCCTAATATCTCAACCACATACTCTACAACCATTCCCATTGTCTCCACATTTACCTCCCTGTTGAATTCACTTGATCCTGTGACTACTACAACAAGTATTGTGTCTACAACAATTCCCTCAACAAATATTAAACGTCCAAGATCCATCATTTTTGAGGATGAAGAAGATAATCAAGAGAGACCTATCAAACGTTTTGCACTGTCATTTGACGAAGATTCAGGCGCGGCTGGCCTACAACAGCCTCTTCAAAAATGATTCTAGCTTGGAATTGTAGGGGTCTGAGGAATGACCCTACAATTCGTACTATACATTCATTCCTCCGAGCATCTAGACCAAAAATCCTTTTCCTTTCAGAAACTAGGTGCTCGTCAATAGTAGCTGAATCAATTGCAAGAAAGCTAGGTTACTCACATTTTACTTCGGTCTCCTCCAATGGCTTATCTGGTGGCCTACTACTCTGCTGGGATACAGAGATCTCCACAACACATATTTCTTCATCATTTAATCACATCCATATCAGTATTCAGCAACAGCATACTTCACATTCATGGCATCTTCTCTGCATATATGGTCCACCAGTAGTTCAGGATCGACATATTTTCTGGGATCAATTGGGGAATGTTATCTCATACATCAATGATCCCTGGATTTGTATTGGAGATTGCAACAGTATCTTGTCTGCACAGGAAAAATATGGGGGTAATGGATTCAATATCAATCATCACAAATCCTTTATTGATTGGTATAACCGATCTGCTGCTTTGGACATAGGCTATTGTGGCCCTGCTTATACCTGGAATAATAGAAGAACTCCAAGAAATTTCATTGCAGAAAGATTAGATAGAGCAATGGTTGACGCACAATGGCGTAGTCTTCATCCTAATGCAGGTGTACTACATCTTCCTTGTATCAATAGTGATCATAACCCAATTCTTCTACTTTTGAATATCAACTCAAAAAGAAGAAGATCTCTTCCCCGATTTGAGGCATCATGGACCCTAGAGCCGGACTTCTTAAATGTCTTCTCAGATACTTGGAACAAATATGGTAACTCAGATCTACAGATGAAGCTGAAATTTTCACTTCCTGAACTTAATCAGTGGGGAAAGAATCGACTTGGCAAACTGGATAGAGACATTCGAGCTCAAGAACAACATCTCAGTTTCATTCAGAAGCAACTTCCTAGTGATAATACTTATATTGAAGAAAGGAACATTCAAATGACTCTCAATAAGCTTTATTTTCAGAAGGAATTATACTGGAAGCAGAGGTCTACTATATCATGGTTAAAAGAAGGAGATAGAAATACTAGATTCTTTCATCTCTCTGCAACCACAAGGAAGCAAAGGAACTATATACACAGTATCACAAAAGAGAATGGCATCCAAGTCACTGATCCACTTGATATTTCAGCAACCTTCATTGATCACTTCAGTTCCTTATTTCAAGCAGTTGAGACTCATCCTGTGCCTCAACACATCCTGTCTGAATTACCTCGAATTTCCTTGGTTGATAATGACAGTATATCTTCCATTCCACAAGAAGAAGAAATCAGAGCTATCATCAAGAACATGAGTCCATATAAAGCCCCAGGACCTGATGGATATCCTGCATTCTTTTATCAAAAATGCTGGGACTTAATTGGTGCAGAGGTAACTCTTTACATTCAAAATTTCTTTGCTTCTGGCATTATGCCTCCAGATCTTAATCACACACATATTGTTCTAATTCCAAAAGTCAGACATCCATCTAAACCTGCTGATTTTCGTCCTATATCCCTTTGTAATGTTCTCTATAAAGTCATATCCAAACTCATCACAAACAGGCTCCGACCTCATATGAATCACTTGATCAGCCCATACCAGAACGCCTTCGTTCCTGGTCGTCATATTGGTGACAATGTTGTTTTAGCGCAGGAACTTTTTCATTCAATCTCCAAATTCTCTCCTAATAACTCAGCTTTTGCAGTTAAGGTTGATATGTCCAAAGCTTACGACAGATTAGGATGGGGTATCATAAGCCAAGCTCTTACTGCTTATGGCATCATTGGCACATCTCATAATTTAATTATGCAGTGTGTAACAACACCTTCATTTGCAATTCTCATCAATGGTGCTCCCTCAGAAACTTTCCAGACTGGTAGAGGTATCCGCCAAGGATGCCCTCTCTCCCCTTATCTCTTCATTATGTGTATGGAGATTTTCTCAACTCTTATCAATATTTTGGTGAGAAATTCCCTGTATGAGGGTATAACATTTCGAAATTCACCTTCAGTTTACTCTCACCTTGCTTTTGCGGATGACCTTCTCATTTTTGGCAAATGTTCATTACATAATATCCTACAAATCAAGTTCATCCTCAAAACTTTTGAGAATTGGTCTGGTCAATATATCAATCTTGATAAATCCTCTGTTTTTATATCAAAGAAAACTGACCCAATCATGTTAGAATTATACAAACAACTATTAGGTGTTCAGTCCATGCATCCTCAAGACAAATATCTGGGCCATTCCCTTCTTTTATCCAAAAACAGAGTCAACACCTTCTCTCATCTCCTTACTGCAAGTTCTTCAAAATTACAAGGTTGGCGCAGGAATTGTCTCTCTCATGCTGGGAGAACAACGCTCATCAAATCCACCCTCTCCTCTATTCCCACATATTATCTATCCTCCTATCAAATTCCTAAGAGAGTAACAAATACACTTGCCAAGGATCAATGCAACTTTTGGTGGAATTCTTTAGATAAGAGGAGGATTCACTTTACTGCATGGAATCAATTTTATAAACCCAAATATCAAGGAGGTTTAGGAATTAGAGATCCACATATATCAAATTTGTCCCTTATGCTCAAACTTGCTTGGAGATTCCTCAAAAATCCACATTCACCATGGGCTTCAATCCTGCATCACAAGTATTTGCATACTTCCTCTTTCTGGACAGCAAACATCCCTCGATCCTCGTCATGTATTTGGGCAAGTATTGTCAAGAGCAGAGAGTTTTTGACAGGTAACATAATCTGGTCAGTAGGTGATGGTTCACTCATTAACATTTGGCTCGATCCTTGGGTGCCTTCCATTCAAAATCATAGAGTACATGGATTTTCATTCAGTAATCTTTGGGTCCAGAAAGTTTCAGACCTCATAAATAAAGCTACTTCAACTTGGAAGACTCATCTGATTCACATGCTATTCCCACCACATGAAGCTAATTCCATCTTGCAAATAGAACTTTCAGTCCATTGTATCTCTGATAAAATCTGCTGGAAACATACAAAGGATGGAGAGTTAACTACTAAATCAGCCTATCGCACAATTTATGAGACAATCATTCAAGACAATCATTCCCCTGATCCTGCTGTTTTCAAAGAATGGAGCAAGTTATGGTCTCTACAACATATCACTCCAAAGGTTTTGCTGTTTGTTTGGCGATCTCTCACCAATTCTTTGCCAACCAATGACAATATCCATCGAAGAATCCAAGATATTGACGCAATTTGCCCTCTTTGTCAGGTACATATTGAGAACATTAACCATCTACTCTTTCTATGTCCAAAAACAGGTACTGCTTGGAGGCACATACCTTCAATCAATGGACTGATTCAAAATGGCTTTTCAATGTCATTCATTGTTTCACATCTATTGAAAGAAGGGGATCGGGACAAGATTACTATATGCTTCTATCTCATGTGGCATATTTGGAAGGCAAGGAACAAAGCTATTTTCGAACATCTACCCATCAATGAAAGGAAAATTTTTGAAGATGCAACCACTCTCATGAAGAAACATGAATATATCAACAATGGTACTCTCGGTTCTATTACCTCAACATCAACCTGTAGCATCAATGGTTCATGGATCCCACCCTCTGCTAATACATGGAAAGTTAACTATGATGGAGCTTACCTTGATGGAAGAATGTCTGCTGCGGCTGTTCTTCGAGATTCGGGAGGAAATTTTGAATTTGCATTATCCAAAACTGTGCAAGGAGGATCGCCACTAGAAGCTGAAGCCTTAGGCATTCGATTGTCTCTTTACATTTGCAGTAATCAACATCTTCGAAACGTAACCATTGAAGGAGATTGCAAGCCTTTGATTGATTGTATTACTACTACAGAGACTACTTCTCTTTGGCAAGTTCGACACATTATTGAAGACGCAAGAGCTGCTACAAATTCGGATGCTAACATCTCATTCTCCTTTATACATAGGAACACCAATCACTGTGCTCACTCTTTAGCATCATATGCTTTACTGAACAACTCTCTAAACTTCATATGTTCACATGAAGTTACTCCCTTTTGTATATCTTCTCATGTCAATCTGGACATGAATTCTGTACCTTCCTAATAGTCTTAATGAAGTCCTGTTTCAAAAAAAAAAGAATGAGTGTACACACACATATATATAGGTGCATGGCCATACCATGCGGTTGTGTATCACTGTTGAATAAAAACACACGTCCAAGCAGTCGAGACGGAGACACATATTGTTTGGATAGTTGCAGCTTCTCGAATGTATAAAACTATTACTTTTAACATGTTGTAATACACTACATTTACAATAAAAATATAAATATATCATTTTTCAAAATAACAACAGTTTTCCATAACTTTCTCATTCTCGCTTTTAGCGATCTAGCTAAGCATTTCGAGAAGACTGCCACGAGCCTTCGAACAAAAAATTTGTGCGCCGTACGGATCAAAATATAGACAAAAATACTAAGTCTGTTGCATGTTGATCTCATGACAAGCTGATTCAAAATACACGCTACTTAAGTCCATATAATTTGTAATTCAACCCCTATATACAAGGATAGAAGTCTATAAATAGATTAAAGTAGGTGTGTATATGTAGGAGGACCAAAACAACGGGTGCATGTCGACTATTTCAACAACTTCAGATGGCAGTTGATGACATACGTATCCTTGCCAAATAACAAAAGGGAGCACAACAGGATGGTTGAGAATCTTTTTGGACAAGTAAAAAATGGGAAAGGGAACTAGTTACCAATTTTTATTAGTAAATTATAAAGGCACAGCACATTTTACTCAGGGCTGTCCAAGTGTTAGTTTTTCATTATTTACAAGTTTGCCACTGAAAAAATTACTCAGGGCTATCCAAATGGTAGGTATAAAAGATAATGAGGACTGCCAGGAATTGTGTCAGTCCTGAAAGTAATGAGGACTGCCACAATTTCTGGCAGTCCTAGAAGTAATGAGGACTGCCATGAATTGTGGCAGTCCTGAAAGGGACATGTTCTACAACAGGACTGCCACAATTTCTGACAGTCCTAGACAAATTGAGGACTGCCAGAAATTGAGGCAATCCTGAAAGATACTTGCTATACAGCAAGTTCCTTTCAGGACTGCCACAATTTCTGGCAGTCCTAAAGTCGACATTCCCGAATGAAAAAAATATATTAGGGTTTATTTCAATCTTGATAATAGAGTGAAATATGCATTTTAGGATTTATTTCCATGCATTCTTTGTGAGGAAAGAAGTATTTAACCTTTATTTTCATACATTTAGGGTTTATTTAATTTTTGGGTGCCATCGAAATTGGGAAATAGAAAAAAACTAGGGTTTTGATGGAGATGGTGATGATGGAAACGGTGGAGAAGAAGAAGATGATGATGATGAGAAAAAAAACTAGGATTTTGATGAAGATGTGAGAATGGAAATGGTGGAGAAGAAGAAGATGGATAGAAGAAGAAGAAGAAGAAAACTAGGGTTTGTGAAGAGAGAGAGTGGAGAAGAAGAAAATGGACAGCCCCTGAATAGAAAATTTGGATAGTCCGAATAAAAGTTCCTCAAAGCCTGGCTAGCCCTAATCATGGCTAGCCCCGAGTAAAAAAGGCTGTGCCCTTATAAATAGCCTTTTTATTCTGGCTTTCTAACTCCAGTTCCACATTGTTTTTTCTAATTTCATGCAGGAAATGAAGCTGATTGTGGTTTCTGATTGTTATCTTGGATTTGAGCCAAGAGTATTCTATTGAAGAATCTAACTGATTGGAAATTAATGATGGTGTTTCTTAGTAAAGGACTTTGAGGTGATCCAATAGTGGAGGCCTTTGCTAAGCAAATGTATCAGAAATTACTGGTGGTGATGATTGTTAGTGTCGGGGCACAATTTTTCGATGGAAAACTGAAAAAATGAAACAATTGTAAAAACAATATTTCAAATCAACACTTCAAGGAAGGTGATTCTGAATTACGAGAATCTAAAAAGATTTCGTAATCAACAGCAATCAGATCGTAGCACTTCTAAAAAGAAGATACAATCAGAATTACTGCAAGCAACGAAGAAGGTGACTGACGAAAGATGGAAGAACTCCTGCTGGGGTGAATAATCACCGTTGCTCAAAGCTTTATTCGCCCTACACGAACAGCTTCCAGGAACCAGCAAGTTCGTCGGAGAACTTGGAACACTCTTGCTCTTCTGACTCCTCGGATGGACACGAACTCCCGTGCAAAAGTAACGCTGGTGCGGCGCCTTTCCTCTCTCTCTCGAAGGCTACTGGAAAATCAGAACTGTGTTAAAGAATACGTCTGAAATCTCTGTTTACTTGTGTTAAAAAATACTTCGTAAACTTTCTGTGGTGGCTTCTCTTTTTCTTCTGTATGTACCCAGCCTTGAGAGATAGAGGATGCCTTATATAGGCCCTGCAGCAACTGTTCGATTTCCACAAAGTTAGGGACGTGGTAAAAACCACCCCGAACATGTAGTAACCGCCCAGAACATGCAAACGCACGTTCTGCTGCAAGTTGCACCAACTGCGCACACCCCACGCTCCTTGCACTCTGCGCGACAGAGCGTGCACTGAACTGCGCACACTGCGCGCACTGCACGCACTGCGCACACGGCGCACGCATCGCAACCAGCGTGCCCGCGCAACCCGAGCAACCCGCGCAACTCAGCGCAACCCAGCGCAACTCGAGCAACCCGCGCAACTCAGCGCAACCCAGCGCAACCTGAGCGCAACCTGGGCGCGTACCTGGGCAGCACAACTGGGCTTGCACAACTGGACATGCGCAACTGGGCTTGCGCAACTGGGAATGCGCACCGGGGCAGCGCAACTGGGCTTGCACAACGTGGCAGCGCAAGTGGCTCGCGCAACGAGCGCAACTAAAGCGCACTATGCGCCTAGCGACGATACTGACGTGCTAAGTGCAAAGTGCGCCAACAAAATGCCACATTACGCCTCATGAGCCCATGAGCCCAAGTTCGAGTTCGAGTTCGAGTCCGAGTCCGAGTCGCTAAGCCCCTACGGGACTTAGCTCCCATGGAAATAAATTTCCCAAGAGCAAAAAGCATGAATGCTTTAATTGTTGATTTTAGCCTTTTTCCCATTAGAAAAATAATCCCACATGGCAAACCCATGTGCACCTCCACACCACATGTGTATCTCCAATAATAGCAAAGCTAATATATAGAGATACAATCTCTTTGTTTTTTCCGATGTGGGACTAAAGCTTTCTAAAGGAAAAACCAAAACTCCAACAATCCCCCACATATCTCTATATATATGGGTATAAGTGTTCCCCACAGTAACTGTCCATCATGCATTTGGAGAGATGTCGCTGACGACTTGAATCTTTCCGCATGGATCAAAAATCAGACTATAATACAAGAATGGACTAAGCCTTGAATTCTGCATTATAGCTGAAATTCTTTCTACTCACATAATGTAGTTACATGTGCTTCTGGCTACACATTAAAGGCCCTGTGCCAGCCTGGTTTCAGTGTATAATTTTGGGCGTCTACAAGTTTACCCTCAAAAGACGGCCTGATATCTCTTTGTCCATACACTATAGGTGAGTTCTTTATAAAGAGACATGGCATGAAGCGCTTTGCGCTTCCCTTGCGGTGCTATGCCGCCATGACATGGCTTAAAGCCGAGGCCTTACCCCGTACCGGGAACCTCATCGTAGTGTCATACTACTGTAGCATGAGGCAACCGCCTTTTTGTAGTGCCAAACTACCCAGCATGAAGCCTTAGGCTCCCTTGCGGTGTTACGCCGCAACGACATGGCTTGCAAGGCCGAGGCTTTATCCCTAACCGGGTACCTCATCGTGGTGTCGTGCCACTGTAACATGAGGAACTCCTCCTCTTTGTAGTGCTGACTACACCCCTCTTTATTTTTAACATACAACATTAGGCTAACTGCCTATTTGCGGTGCTACGCCGCTGTGACTTGGCCTGCAAAGCCGAGGCTTTATCCTATTACTGGACAGCACCCCACATATAAGAACCTCATTGTGGAGTCATCCCACTGTAGCATGGAGTTTTACTCCTTGTAGTGCTGCTCTACCGTACCTCCTGTAAAGAACACCAGGCATTCACTCTGCCTGAGAACTCATTAAGGCAATTAAGCCAACCTTCCCACAGGAACCGTTTTCCGCAGAAAACAACAGTAGACAACAGTGGTTATAGGTCCGTAACCTCTCCATATCCAATAGAACATGTACCTACCGTTTCTGATATTCTTTCGATTAGTGGTCCTCCCTTGAACCAAAAGCTAGATGCCTAGTAGATAAATCTTTGAACTAATAGCATAAAACTTTATGGTAGGAATACAATAATACAATATCAGAATGCCTTCAAGCCCATTTTACAAGCTGTGTCATCGACCAGCTGGGGCTTAAGGCCCTTGGTGAACGGATCCGCCAGGTTCTCCTGACTCCGAACATCAATAACTGCAATAACACCTCTCTTGATAAGATCGTGTACTGCCCTGTGCTTCAACCGCACAGTCCTCTTCTTCCCGTTGAAGAGGTCATTTGATGCCATCGCCGTAGTCGCCTGGTTATCGCAGTATATCGGTATCGCCGGTATTTGCGCCCCAACCATTGGAAGATCATACATGAGCTCCCGAAGCCATTCTGCTTCCTCGGCTGCGGTATCAAGTGCAAAGAACTCAGATTCCATGGATGACCGCGAGAGCATAGTCTGCTTCTTCGACTTCCACGATATAGCAGCTTCATCCATTGTGAAAATGAATCCACCTGTGGACCTCTCGCTCTCCACCTCTGAGCACCAGCTGGCATCACTGAAGCCTTCCACTACCGACGGATCTCCGCTGTAGTACAGTGCATATGTCTGAGTTTTCTTGAGATATCTCATAACCCGTTTCACAGCTTTCCAGTGTTCAGCACCTGGGTTTCTCGTGAAATGACTCAGCATTCCCACGACGAAAGCTGTGTCAGGCCTTGCGGCATTAGTAGCATACATCAAACTTTCGATTACGCTTGCATACTCCAACTGCTTGACGCTTTCCCCTGAATTAGGCTTCAGCTTCAGATCATACCTGTACGACGTATCGATCCCTAGAAGATCCCGATACCCATAACGAGTGATCATTTTCTTAATATAATGAGACTGTGACAGCGCTAGTCCAGTGTCTGTCCGGATGATCTTGATCCCTAAGATCACATCAGCTTCCCCCAAGTCCTTCATACTGAACTTACTTGAGATGAATTTCTTTGTCTCCGTGACACAGCTAATATCCGTACCCAGGATAAGTATGTCGTCCACGTACAGACAAACGATCACATCTCTTCCATCAGCGAACTTCGTGTAAACACACTTGTCCGTATCGCTGATCATGTAGCCATTTGACCTTATAACTTTGTCAAATTTCTCATGCCACATCTTGGGAGCTTGTTTAAGACCGTACAAGGATTTCACCAACTTGCAGACTTTGTCTTCAAGATCCCTGATGACAAATCCCTCTGGCTGTTGCATGTAAATCTCTTTGGTCAGCTCGCCATTTAGGAAAGCCGTATTCACATCCATCTGATGTATCACCATCTTATGTATTGCTGCGAGAGCAATCAACATTCTGATGGTGGTCATCCGGGCTACTGGAGCATACGTGTCAAAATAGTCAATCCCCTGCTTCTGAGAAAATCCCTTGGCTACCAACCTAGCCTTGAACTTGTCAATAGTTCCGTCTGCTTTCATCTTCTTCTTGAAGATCCATTTGCATCCGATGGGTTTTGCTCCTTCAGGAAGATCAACCAACACCCAAGTGTTATTTGAGGTGATGGAATCAATTTCATTGTCAATCGCCTCCTTCTAGAAAACTGCGTCTCTGGTCTTCATCGCCTCATCATAGGTAAGCATATCTGCTTCCACATGATAGGTGACAAAGTCACTTCCGAAGTCCTTCGGCCTCCTCACTCGCTTCGTTGACGGCTCAGCGAGATCTGGTTCAACCGTTGTTTCAACAACAACATCTTCTTGGACCACATCTTCATTGAAGACCTGCGCACCCTCATTGTTCTCCGAAACATCCGCAAGAACAATATTCTTGTGCCTTGCAAATTTGTCTTCAAAATATTCTGCGTCGCGAGATTCAATGATATGATTTGACTCAATATCAAGAAATCTCCGAGCATCACTCTTCTCGGCATACCCCAAGAAGATCGTCTTAGTAGTCCTTGTCCCAAGCTTCTGAATCTTCAGATCTGGAAGCTTGACATATGCCAGACACCCCCACACTCGAATGACATTCAAGTTAGGTCTGACCTTGAACCAGAGTTCATGAGGAGTAACGTCTGAAGTTGCATGAGGCACTCTATTTAGAATAAAAGTGGCCGTCAATGCAGCTTCTCCCCAGTAGCACTTAGGAAGACCAGCAGTCAACAACATTGAGTTAATCATTTCTGTTAACGTTCTGTTCTTCCTCTCTGCTACTCCGTTTGATTGAGGAGAGTACGGAGCCGTAGTCTCATTGACAATTCCATGTTCTTTGCAGAACGATGCGAATTCATGAGACCTGTACTCCCCACCTCGATCACTTCTTATCCTTTTGAGTTGTTGTCCAGTCTGCCGCTCAGCTTCGGCTCTGAACTCCTTGAACTTCTCGAATGCTTCGTCTTTAGCCTTCAGCAAGTAGACGAACGCATACTTTGAGAAGTCATCGATGAAGGTTATGAAATACTTTATTCCGGCCTTTGTAGAGAACTGTTTGAAGTCACAGATATCGGAGTGTACCAACTCCAGAAGATCTGTACTTCGATTAACCCGAGGAAAGGGTTTCCTTGTGATCTTTGTTTGAGCACAAACTTCATATTTCCCTACCTTACTCCCACACTTGGAGATAAGTCCTAGACTAGACATTCTGTTTATTCGTTTACAATGAACATGTCCTAGCCTATTATGCCACAACTCAAGAGTATAAGCAGAATGAGTGATTTCATTAATCACATTAATTACATTGGACTGATTTACAAGCTGAATTTTACGGTATAAAAAGCTTTCCCGAAATATGTTTCTTTGATAGACATCACCATCTGGCCAGCATTGATGTCCATCCTGAGGCCTGTTTTGCAGAGTAGGCCTCCTGAGATCAAGTTCTTGGCGATAGTAGGTACGTACTTCACGCCTTGAAGCGTCAGAGACTTCCCCGAAGTCAGCTTCAACACCACCGTCCCGATCCCGAGCACTTCAGCTTGTGCCTGGTTCGCCATCATAACCACTTCAGAAGTAGGTGTATAGGTGGTGAACCACTCCTTACTGGAGCAGACATGGCAGGAGGCTCCAGTGTCTATCCACCAGTCAGAGTCAGTCCTTACCGTATCAACCTGTGCAATCATAGCAATAATATCAGTGATCATAGATACCTTACTAGGCTCTCCTTGCTCTGATTGCTTGGTTTTTGCTTTGTACTCATTCTTAAAGTGGCCCTTCTTGCCACACTTGAAGCAAGGCATTTGAGACTTTGGCTTCTTTTTCTTGATAGAAGTTCCCCTGACTTTTAGATTGTCAGGGTCCTTCTTCTTGCTGTGGGAAGCCGCCTTCTTTTCCCTTGGTTCCTTGGTATGAACCATATTGGCGTTAGCCAATTGCTTGGACAGTGCGTCCACCTTCAGTTGAGCCCACATCTGGTCCTCAACATAGATTTCCTGTAGGAGATCTTCAAGGGTGATCTCCACCTTCTTTCTATGCTTGTTTGTATAGAACTTGCTCCACCCAGCGGGGAGCTTTGAGACAATCCCTCTAACAACAAACTTGTCGGGGAGGGGCATTGCCTCGTCTTCCAACTTCTGTCGCAGTTTCAGGAACTCCTTCACCTGCGACAGCATAGACTTTTCGTCCTCAAAGAACCACTTGTGATATTTTTCAACCACGAATATTTTACTGCGGTTCTTGTCTTCTTCGTAGAGTTTTTCTAGAGACTCCCATATGTCTCTAGCGATATTCTTTTTAGAATAGGATTCTGCAAGGGAATCTTCCATAGCATTCAGGATAAGCAGCCTGCAAATACTATTTTCCCTTCTCTATTTTGCTTGCAGTTTAGTAGCCGCGGTGATTGCGGCTGCAAACCCAACATCTGGAACAGTAGGTTCTTCCTCCAGAAGCACGTGATCTACGTCTTTGAGTTGAAGGGTGAGATATACCTCCCTCTTCCAGACTTGGTAATGTTCTTCATCAAACTTTTCTAACTTACAAAAGTCAGAATTGAAG
This sequence comes from Iris pallida, assembly GCA_029216955.1. NCBI lineage: Eukaryota > Viridiplantae > Streptophyta > Magnoliopsida > Asparagales > Iridaceae > Iris > Iris pallida. Next base: position 16,182 of record JANAVB010036794.1, on the reverse strand, counting down.
AGTGAAACATTAACGTTTTCCATCGTAGCAATAAAGCTTTGAGATTGTTAGTGCCGGGACACAATTTTTCGATGAAAAACTGAGAAAATAAAATAATTGTAAAAATAATGTTTCAAATCAACACTTCAAGGAAGGTGATTCTGAATTACGAGAATCTAAAAAAATTTCGTAATCAACAGCAATCAGATCGTAGTACTTCTAAAAAGAAGATACAATCAGAATTACTGGCAGCAACGAAGAAGGTGACTGGCAAAAGATGGAAGAACTCCTGCTGGGATGAATAATCACCGTTGCTCAAAGTTTTATTCGCCCTACACGAACAGCTTCCAGGAACCAGCAAGTTCGTCGGAGAACTTGGAACACTCCTGCTCTTCTGACTCCTCGGATGGACACGAACTCCCGTGCGTAAGCAACGCTGGTGCGGCGCCTTTTCCCTCTCTCTTGAAGGCTACTGGAAAATCAGAACTGTATTAAAGAACACGTCTGAAATCTCTGTTTACTTGTGTTAAAAAACACTTCGTAAACTTTCTGTGGTGGCTTCTCTTTTTCTTCTGTATGTACCCAGCCTTGAGAGATAGAGGATGCCTTATATAGGCCCTGCAGCAACTGTTCGGTTGCCACAAAGTTAGGAACGTGGTAAAAATCACCCCGAACATGTAGCAACCGTGCAACGAGCGCAACTAAAGCGCACTATGCGCCTAGCGACGATGCTGACGTGCTAAGTGCGCCAACAAAACGCCACATTACGCCTCATGAGCCCATGAGCCCGAGTCCGAGTTCGAGTTCGAGTCCGAGTCCGAGTCCGAGTCCGAGTCCGAGTCCGAGTCCGAGTCCGAGTCGCTAAGCCCCTACGGGTCATAGCTCCCATGGAAAAAAAATTTCCAAGAGCAAAAAGCATGAATGCTTTAATTATTGATTTTAGCCTTTTTTCCATTAGAAAAATAACCCCACATGGCAAACCCATGTGCACCTCCACACCACATGTGCATCTCCAATAATAGCAAAGCTAATATATAGAGATACAATCTCTTTGTTTTTTTTGATGTAGGACTAAAGCTTTCTAAAGGAAAAACCAAAACTCCAACAATGATACATGTTTGAACCTTGTTAACACCAAGTATTGTTCTTCCTTTCAAGACTCTGATGACAATTAGAGCATTAATAGTAATTAATAGTAAGGCTCATCCCGATTTTAGATTTAGAATTTATGAGCTCTTTTTGTAGAGCAGTAAAGTTGAATTGGAGCTCCATAATGGTTCCGTCCCAGCCACAATAGCTATAGTCTGGGCCTAAAAAATTTCTACATTCAGAATGTAGGAACTCATTTTGCAGAATAGTAAGATTCAACTTCGAGTTCCAGTTTCTAGATTTTACATTATTTTTTAATCACCTAATTTTTTTTTTGATATTTGTCACCAAAGATCATTTTATACTACTATTCATATATAGAGAACCCATTATAAAATATTTATTTTTTATTATAAATTTGGATTCAAGACGTATTGTTCAGCTCCATGTGTGGCCGCTCCTCCAAGTTGAAACAACCACAAAAAGGAACAAAAGTCAAAGGTGCTTATTACAACAATAACATCCACCAAAAGCAAACTTCCAAGCCTTGGAACCAACATAACATATGCACCTATCTTGAACGCATGCCATTGTCAAATTTTTCTACTTGGGCCTATAGGCCTCAGCGGCCAACCTTGGGATGGGATGGGCCATCAGTGGAATTGCCTTCTACAATGATATGCCAAAGGCCTCCTCCATGTCCATCTTCTCGGCCTTCTGGCCCATAGGCAAGGCCCAGTCGAATGCATGGATCAATGTGGCAACCGTCGCGAGGACGACCCTAACGCCCATGCTCGTGCCGGCGCATATCCTTCTCCCGGCCCCGAACGGCATCAGCTCAAAGATGTTCCCCTGACGTCCATGTGCTCACCCTGTCCACCCGGGAGGAAATGTCATGACCCGCACCCTGTATAGGGGCACGAAAAGTGGGTACGTCCAGCCTACGCCGCAGTATCGGCGGTAGTAAGTTGTTCTAGGTTGCTAACTAATCTCATGCAGTGTATATAATGTACTTGTCCAGATGTCAGCTCCGAATGGAGGACAAGTAAAGGATAGGATATACTCAATTACAGTCTAAAACACGATAAGATAACACAGAAGTTATACCTAAGAAATTAAAGACAACAACAACTAACTACTAAAATAATACAACAATGTCTCAACCAAACTTAATACAAACTCAATATCTTAACTTTAATACAACAAGTCAAAACATGAAAGCTAAAGTAGTCTACTAGCTAATCTCCTGAATCACTCCTGAGAGTCGGGACCAAAGGTAGCTAATCCCTCGCCAGGTCCATGGTAAGTTGGGCATGTGTCCTCAGGATTATCATCTGTAATATTTTCAACAGGTCCAATCAGGACAGGAACGAGTACAACTCATCTAGAAAATTCAAGTAAATGACAAAGAACTATAAAGCAGTTATAGACAGTTTTATTGATGAGCATGGCAGTTTTATACAGGTAATGATGGCATAGAGAAACAGTAAGATACAAGAAAAGAAAGGTAACTAAAACAAGAGAAGAATCATGGCAATGAAGACTGTAATAAAAGCTAACTGAACTAGAATAACATGTATGAGTCCAGACAGTACGATATAAGTCTAATGTAATTCCAGTGTGAATCCAGTCCATATAATCCGATACCAGATGATTTTCGGTACAAGATGAGTCCAACAGTGATCAATGAATCCAGGGTGAGTCCAACTATGATCTAACAGTGTGTTTTAAAATACCGAGGTCGACATGTAAACGGCTGTAGGTATCAGGCACATCTCTCACTGATCAGGCAAGAGATGGCTATGCTTCCGGTAGATTCCAGTGGGAGATTCTGGATTTGGGGTATGTCTACATGTCTTACTCAATATTTTTCCGCCCAGCAAGTGAATCCAAAATCGACAAAAGAATCGAGATGAGTCCGGCCAATACATGATGATTCCAGAAATGATTTCAGAATGATTCCAATGACTCCAGTAATAGAGGCCAGCAAGTAAGGTATGTGTCAATACATGAATCCAGAAATATCCATACGTGTTGATACAGAGAATCACATAGAACTAACTAGAACTGAAATACAGTAATTGATAAATAAATGAGAGAACTATCAGAGAATGTACTCGCCTGATACTCTGAAAAGAGTAGTGTAATATCAGATGTCTGTACCAGGGTCACAATGTCCTAAAATAGAGCAATACAGTTATGACATGTCCAAAATAAAGGTAAATGAAATCTACAATACAATCTATATGAATTCTAAGCCAATCTAGGTCAAAGTCAAACTTGGTCAACTCTTCAGTCAAACTAAGTCAAATTAAGTCATACTAGGTCACAAGAAGTTAAACTAAGTCATACAAGGTCAAACAAGGTTAAACAAGTCTAATCTAGGTTAAAGTCAACTCTTGGTCAAACATTCTAGCCAAACTAGTCAAGTTATCTAGGGTTAGTCAATAATGGTCAGACTAGTCAATATGGTCAAACTAGGTCAAAGTCTAGGTCAATCTTAGACTAACTAAGGTTTTGGTTAAACATAGACTAGTCAACAAGGTAATTAGGTCAATGCTCAACTATCTAAGTCAAACTCTATAAGGCTAATCTCAAAACCAAACATAGGCTAACATGTCTTAGGATACCTAAGATACTATACCACAATGTTAAGACATAACCAATTATCTATACAAAGTATATCACACATAAATACATATATATAATACCAACCTTAATCCTATAATCAAGCTAATCCCATACTCCAACTCAAGTCATGATTCAACTCTAAGTATCTCACTTAACCCCATACATATCTTAATTGACATGTAACTATCCATATAACCCAAGTCACACAAATACCCTTATATACTTAGGGCACTCACATATAGGTCAAACTCAACAGCTAGCTAATAGTCTAGGGTTTACTCAATCTTAGTCAACTAGTCCCTTCTATATTCATCCAAGTCATTTCTAGGTCAATTTGGTCATGGTTGACCTATAGTGGACTTTGGTCAACCATGGTCAACAAGGGTCAACTTGCTAGTCAACCTAGGCCTACTAAGCCTATTGGTCAATTCCAAACTCACTAACCATAGGCTATAGGCTAGTGTAACTAGATACCATGTATAGGTATCTCATATAGGTGTCTATAGCCATACATCTATACAATATATATCTAATACCATATATTCTCACCTATATATAACCTACCTATATATATCCAACTATATATATAATACCCACATATATATATAATATATATGTATCCCATTATATATAACATATGTATATACTCTTATATATATACCAACTATATATAGATAACCAAATATATATAATACATATATATAATATATCCATATACATGTAACTATTATATAGCCAATTTATATATACCAATATGTAATTATATATAATATAACATATATATATATATATATATATATACATAACATATATATATATATATATATATATATATATATATATATATATATATATATATATATAGAGAGAGAGAGAGAGAGAGAGAGAGAGAGAGTGAGAGTGTGAGGGTGTGAGGGTTAGGGTGATGGGGTGTCCTGACAGCAGGGGGGGGGGGTAGTTAATCTCAAAAATTCTGAGAAATGGGGCACACAACACACACACACACATATTTATACCTATTTATATACACACACATATCTACATATATACATACATATACACACTCACACACTTACATACACACATATATACTTATATACATATATATACAGTATATATACACACAAATATACGTATATATACACATAAAAATCAATTTGAAATTCAAAATAAATACTGAAATAAAACCCAGGAATCACTGTTCATTTCTGAACATTGGGGTAAACCCAAAATCAACACAAAACCTAGCTAATACTCGAGTGCAGTGGTTGGTAAACGTGCCCCCATGTGTACACGTGTCGTAGGTGTCCCTAGGTGTCCACCACGACACGACACGACGTGTCCAAGTGTCTAAAAACCCAATCGGGTAAGTTCCAGTCACTGTGCAGTGTCACAGCGTCGTGCAGAGATGCACACGCGTGTAGGACACGACACACGTGTCCATGTGTCTCGTGGTCGTGTCCCTAGGTTCGCCTAGGGTTGGTCTAGGTGTCCCACATCCTGAAACGTGTCCAAGTGTCGTACAGTGTCGTGTCCAAGCCCGTATCAGAGCCCAAATTCCTCGTGTGCGCTGTCAGTGCAAATTCGATGCACACACGAATTCGTGTCCGACACAACACTAGAAGACACGAAACTTGGAGGGCATGTTCGCAGACATTGCCCCCTCGTGTCCACCAAGTTCACCCCTCCACGTGTCGTGTCGTGTCCTGCGTGAGCCCCGAACAGCAGGGGACTGAACGCGGGCATGGTGCGATCTCGTGCAGCGAGGACAGAGCCTCGTGGACACGACACACGCATCGATACGTGTCGTGCTTATGTCAGGGTGTAGCCTAGGTCTAGGGCTAGGGTTTAGGCCTGACACTTTGTGTCCACGTCGTGTCTAGACACGACACGAAGGCCGTGTCAGTACGTGTTTAACACTGTGTACAGTGTAGTGTATGGTCAGTGCGTGTCGGATTTCTCACTCGACACGACACGAGGTATCACGAAACTCGAGGGGGGTCTTGTCAGAGGGTGTCCCCACCTCTGTGCCAAGTGGCACGTGTCCACGTGTCCAATTCGTGGAGAAAACGGTGTCGGGTAGCAGGGGACAGTGCACTGTGTGTGCGCAGCGTGTTCGTGTCCATTTTGGACACGGACACAACACGATAACGTGCTCAGTCCTAGGGTTTCGTGTCTAGCATGCTAAGGGCTACCCAAATGTGTAATTTGTTTTGGAAAACAACAACTTTTATTCCTAAGTGGCATTTCACCAAATACTGTAATTTAAGCACAGATACGTGTCCGATACGGACACCAAACCAAACCTATTTCCTACAAAACTTGACCCACAGCTAGGGTATACCTATATGCATGCAACCATGAAGATAAAACACAATATTAACAAGGTTTGGGGATATTTACCTATTGAGTGAAAACTCAAAAAAAATACCAAGGTAGGGGGTGTCCTCTTCAAATAATGATACCCAAAATGCTATGCAACCTAGCTAGCTAGCTCCCCTTAGCACCATCAATGGTAGGGGATCCCAATACAAGAAACTAGGTTCAATTTGGAGCTAAATTGGTTAAGTGGTGAGATTTTGAAGTTGTAGGGAAAACTAGGTTTTTAAGGGATAATGAAATGAGGCATGAATGAAGGGGGGGGGGGGGGGGGGGGTGATTATATAGAGGTGGTAGGGTTGGGCTGCCATGGGAAGGGTAGGGGTAGATATTAGGGTTCCTTTCCACCTAGCAAACTTAGTCCTTAAGGTTTTGACTAAGGGGATATATATTTCTAGGTTTCTAAAATATCTAAAAAGTAACATATCTAGATATTTATCAAACCTAGATATTTCTAACATAAAACTAACATCTAACATTAGTCTTCTAGGTTAGTTGCTAACCTCTAGATTAGTGCTAAACTAGGTTAGGAGCTAACATGACACTAATCAACTAATTAAATAATAATAAATTATATAAATTCAAATAAATTCTAATAAATTACAAAAATACCCTTTTGACTAAAAAGTGGTAATTTGATATCCTAATCACATGGTTAGGCTTACATGGTCATGGTTAGTCTCTAGGTTATGAAATCTCTAAGGTTTACACTAGGGTTATACTAGTAAAATCACAAAGTCATAAGCCATGACTTAGAAAATAGTTTTAATCTAACTAAAATTCACCAAAATCATATTATGACTAAAACACCATTATTTAATAATAAAATAATAAATTTTTAAAATATCCCAATTTCAGAAAACTGGGTGTTACAGGAAACGAGCCGGGCTGAACTCTTCCGGGTTGGTCCAGACCGATGGGTCGCGGCCCATGGCCCATATGTTGACCAAGAGGGTGGCTCTCTTGGGGATTCGGAAGCCGCAGATCTCGCAGTCTTGGACGGCCATGCGAGGGAGGGAGAGGGGTGTGGCGGGATGCATGCAAAAGTTCTCCTTGATGACGGCATGTAAGAAGGGAAGGTTCGAGATGTCGGACTCGGAGACCAGGTGTTCTCGGCCTACTACGAAGTCGATCTCTTCTTGGGCCCTCTTTAGAATGTCCGGGGTGGCAGATCAGCTCCATCAAGACCCACTCAATAGTGCTTGAAGAGGTGTCGGTGCCGGCGGTCAGCAGGTTCTACATTTATCAAACCATGAGTACAATACTGATCGACATTTTATATTCAACGTCAAAAAATGTAGTGCTTATATAACTTTGAATAATCCATCATCAATCAATAATTTGCAATGTGTTTTAGTAAGTACTCATGGATATATTAAATTGTCTATGTTGCATGCCAAAAAGAAGCAGCAGCTAAATTTACCATGACAGGGAAGTGCCGGTGGACCACACTCAGACCTAACATTTAAGCCCAGCAATCCACCGACATGTTGCCATGGTCTTTTTCAATTAATATGAACTTGGCATTTTGCATATTTATTATACGAGTGAATGAAAGAAAAGTGATATAATTGCACGTAGAATACATGTATAATATATATGTTGATAGAGTATATATGCATGTGAACTTTACAAAAATTGATTTTCGTGATGAATAATGCTATTTGTTCCTCCAGATTGTACCTCCAAATCGTCCCTCCTTACGTGACAGCTGACGTGGCATGTTGATATGTCAGCTGACGTGACAAATTTAAAAATTAAAATTAACATTAACATTAACATAAAATTAATATTAAACATTAACATTAAAATTAATATTAACGTTAACATTAATATTAATATTAATACTAACATTAAAATCAACATTAACATTAATTAATTTTAATATTAATATTAATATTAAATTAACATTATTAACATTAATTAATATTAATATTAAATTAACATGGACAAAATTGGATAATTAATTTTTTGGGTTAAAATTTGCCATATCATTGGCCATGTCAGATGGCACATAATATTATTTAACATGTCACGTTAGTTGTCACATAAGAAGAGATGTATTGGAGGGACAATTTGAAAGTACGAATAACATTACTCTTCCATGATTATGTAAAAATAGCATCTTTTAAGAACTTCTCTATCATGATGTTATTGGAGTTTTTGGTTGCGGATGGCCATCATTAACCAATATGACAACCATTCTTAGATTAAAAAGAAAAAAAAAACTTTCTGCAATGTGGTCACTATTTCTTAGCCGAGTCTACATTATTCGATTTTGGACCAAAAATTAACGGTTTAAAAAAATGGATTCAGTTTTGTTTTTAAAAATACTACAAACAAATTATTTGATTTTGGATTTGAATTTCGGTTTTAGTTGTAATTATATATGCATATTTTATAATAAAAAAATTGTATATTTTTATTTGTATTTTGAAGACAACAAGTATATGTATATGTTTAAAATCCTGCTATGGTAATTTAACAACTAGTCTAGATTTTGATTCAGTTTTAAAATACAACAAATGTATGTATAAAAATTATATATGAAGGCACTGGAAACTGAATAAGACTATTTAGGTTCTTAATCGTATCTTCTTCTTTTTTCCTACTATGTTTCTATTGTATATGGACGTGTAATTCTCCTATTCCAGTTAGTCTACATTTTAAATTGTAGATGACAGTATATTTTTTTTTAAATTGTAGATGACAGTATAATTTTTTTTTTACTTAAATCACCTTATGAAAGTGAAGCTAAGGTTAAATGATGAAGTTTTCTTGTTTTTAGAGCAACGACCATGTGCTACCGTTGTCAAAATTTTATAGGCAAGTCCATGGGACCATGCCACTACCAAGTTTGAGTACTATAAATAAATGGCTAAATTACAACTTAATACCCTCAACTATTTCAGTTTTTTAACTTAATACTCTCAACTTTGATAGGTACTAATTTGATACCCTGAAAAAAATTGAACAAAATTGTCCCTCCCCTCCAACCCCCCCCCCCCCCCCTCTCCTACCTCCTGGCCGACGACCTCCCCCCCCCCCCCCCCCCCCCCCCCCCCGGCGCCCTTTATGTAGGTCCTTTGAGACTCATTTATTCCTCAGTATGCAAGAAGTTGCAAATTCTCTCTAGTATAGTTAAATTTTCAATCTTCCAATATCTCTCTCTTTTGTTCTATAACTTTCGCATTCTCGCATTAACGATCTAGCTAAACGTTTGAGGAATGCTGGTACGAGACTTTGAGCAGGAAGTTTGTACGCCGTACGGATCGAGGTGTAGTTAAAAAAAAACTAAGTCCGTAACACGTTGGTCTGACCATTTGATTCAAAATATGCGCTACTTCAGTCAATGTAATTTGTAACTCAACCCCTATTTACAAGGATAGAAGTCCATAAGTAGATCAAATTAGGTGTGTAGAGGAGGACCAAAACAATGGGTGCCGACTATCCCTTTGTAACATGCATTTTGTTTCACGTTTCCCATATTTCTATGTCATCTGTACAAAAAAATTTCTATTTAAAAGTGAAGGGGGGAAAATATTTCCTGTTGCTAATTTCTTTCTTGTGATTCTATACTTTTATTTGTCTCCTTGGAATCCATTTCAGAATGGAGCTCTTTTGTAGAATACTAAGGTTGAATTGGAGCCCCACGATGGTTCCGTCCCAGCTACAGGAACTGTATCTTAGGCCTGAAAATTTCTACATTCAGAATGTAGGAACTCATTTCTCATAATAGTAAGATTTAATTTGGAGTCCTAGATTATTGATTTTAGATTTTTGTTTTTGATCACAATTTTTTGACATTTGTCACCAAAAATTATTTTATGCAACTATTCACGTACAGATCCAACTCATTCTAAATTTATTTTTTATTATAAATTTGGATTTCAACATATATTGTTCACCACCATATACTGTGGATGCTCTTAAAGTTGAAACAATCACAAAAAAGGAACAAAAGTCAAAGGTGCTTATTACAACAATAATATCCATCAAAGCCGACATAACATATGCACCCATCTTGAACGCATGCCAATATCAAGATTTTCTACTTGGGCCTATAGGCCTCAGCGGCCAACCTTGGGATGGGCTGGGCCATCAGTGGAATTGCCTTCTGCAATGATATGCCAAAGGCCTCCTCCATGTCCATCTTCTCGGCCTTCTGGCCCATAGGCAAGGCCCAGTCGAATGCATGGATCAAAGTGGCAACCGTCGCGTGGATGATCCTAACGGCCATGCTCGTGCCGGCGCATATCCTTCTCCCGGCCCCGAATGGCATCAGCTCAAAACTGTTCCCCTTGACGTCCATGTGCTCACCCTGTCCGCCCGGGAGGAAACGAGCCGGGCTGAACTCTTCCGGGTTGGTCCAGACCGATGGGTCGCGGCCCATGGCCCATATGTTGACCCAAAGGGCGGCCCTCTTGGGGATTCGGAAGCCGCATACCTCGCAGTCCTGAACGGCCATGCGAGGGAGGGAGGGGGGTGTGGCGGGATACATTCGGAAGGTCTCCTTGATGACGGCTTGTAAGAAGGGAAGGTTCGGGATGTCGGACTCGGAGATCAGGCGGTCTCGGCCTACTACGAAGTCGATCTCTTCTTGGGCCCTCTTTAAAATGTCCGGGTGGCGGATCAGCTCCGTCAAGGCCCACTCAATAGTGTTTGAAGAGGGGTGGGGGCCGGCTATCAACAGGTTCTACATTTATCAAACCATGAACATTAATAGTGATCTAAAATTTATATTTAACATCCAAAAATGAAGTGCTTATAAAATTTTGAATTATCCATGATCAATAATTTGCAATGTGTTTTAGTAAGTACTAAATTACTTTGACAGGGAAACAATAAATTAAAGTTTATTGTGTTTTCGTTAGTTGAAGCATTTAAGCCTGATTGTCCACATACATACTGCCATGGTCTTTTTCAATTAAGAAGAATTTGACATTTTGCTTATTCATAATGCGAGTGTATGAATGACAAGGGATATAATTGCCAGTAGAATACATGTACAATATGTTGATGGTATACATACACGTAAAACCTACAAAATTCTTGCATGTCATTTCAATATATATCTTTTACTATATAACGAGACTTCGAATCAAAAGTGAGTCGTTCGAGTTATATGTATATAATCAACCATTTAACTTTAAAAAATACGGAAGATCATAATTTTAAACATTTTCTTCTTCTTTTTTTCTTGTATAACCCAATACCCCTTTTATTCACATATATCCAAAATCCTTACGTCTATTAAAACATATCCAAGACCCTATAAACATATATATAATGAATTCAAATTAAAATATATTTAATATTTAAACTAACTACTTGGTATTACTAAAACATATATCCAAAGTTTTACAAATAACAAATTTTAATTAAAATATATTTAATATTTAAACCATATTTAATCTAACTACATGGTTATTATCTATACAGAAGTTCAAAGTCCTACAAAAAATAAATTTTAATTATAAATATATTAATTATTTAAACTAATATTATCCAAATGTATATTCAAAATTCTAATTTAATTTTTTTAATATTTTTTGTGCACGTGCACATTACTGGTATTAGTATATATGAACATTAAACTTTGAGGACACAATTTGTAGAGTTCGTCTAAGTCTCAGAATTTACACTGTATAGTATAAGTGTTAAATGATAAGATTAAATCTTAAGCCTATATAACTTACTACTTATCTTATAAATACAAAAATGATAATTTTAGTCTTCATTAAATATAAATATTATAATATATCCAAGCAATTAGAATCCTTCATAAGTGAAAAACTCTTTGCCCAAATAATTATTTATTCTGTATTTTTTGATGCAACAAACCATAAGTCAAACAAATCCTAATTCTTCATTAAAATTTTATTTTAGTTTTCTTCAAACAATATATTAATTTTTGCTCATAAAGTTGAATTATTTGAATACAATGTTTTTAGGTTTATCAATATTGAAGTTTTGATCCATGCCGTTGTTTGGATAAAAAAATATTAATGATGAATTTTTATTTATTAGTACTTTGTTTAAAACAATATTATAGCATTTGAGTGTAAAATAATTATTTTATATATTTATAATACAATTTAAAGTGGTGAAAAATAAACAGTAACATCTTAAATAGACCATAAAAGATTAGAAGAACACACAACAAGTGTAAATGATTCCATACCACACCCCTTCATGTTCTCATTAAATCTCCTTTTATAGTACAATAGCAATCCATAGTATAATGAATTGATAACATAAAGTTGTTACAACTAATTAGGAGGGATTCTGGAAATTTTTAAAGGCATTGGATTTATCTATTGTCGAGGAAACTGTTGCAGACGTGATATTACTAACATATATAGTTATGTAAAAATAAATAATATTTACACTTTTAATTGTTAGTACTATATAAGTATTTAGTGTTATAAAGTGTTAGTATTTTATAGTTATGAAAACATACAAATATCCCCTTCCATGTATCAAGTGAATGTGTGACTGATCAAAGCCACTGATGCTTACCTATATTGATATTTATTTGCTCAGCTGACACTCCAGTTGGTGTGGGGACTTTCTCAAAAGTCAACTTCATCTTGGCTGGCGTCGGATTAAAAATCAGGGCCAAGGAGGTTGGATTATCCTAGTCTAAATTAATTTTAGTTGTTTCTCATTCTAGACTCCAGAAAAAGATATAAAAATAATAATTATGATAGACTGAAAGCTATAAATAATAAATTGATATCAACTTCACAAAAATAAAAATATTCTGGCTCTCATGGCGGCATGAAACTCAGAATCCTAGTTCCACTTCCGACTCATAAACTACTCGAGATATTATATTGGAAACATAAAATATGGGCATGGAGAATTGCGTCAAGAAAAAGTTGGGGTGGATCGTATATGCTCTATCGGCAGAGAAATGGAAACTTAGGGACATGAAAGATTGTCTTAACCAAAGTGTTGACCAAACTGGAGGGCTGACTTATCCCATAAGTACCGGCCCTGTTAAAAATTAATAACAATAGCACTGTAAGTTTCTCAAGTCTCTACTCTGCCACTGACTGATAGTGGAGCTAGAGATTGACAAGTGATTCATCAGAATTCTCTTAATATTCATTTATATATATTAGACTCTTACATTTGTTTTGATTATTTAATTTTAAAATCTTATATAAAATTAAAAAAATTTATATTTAAGTCTTTTTATTGTTGTGGCCATCTAGAGTGAAGATCTAAATAAAAAAGGTGTTATAGGGACTGTAGCTTGTGACCGCAGTCGTAATCCGCAAGCCATGTGTCGTCCTCCATTGGAGATGGACTTGAAATTTCGGAGGTGGGCACAGGAAGATAAAGAGGAGTAAAGGGAAGGAGTTTTTGTATGATTTGAATTATTTAGTATTGTCATGATCGATCACACAGGTAGGACGCATTTTGTTAGATTGAGTGGTAGAGAAGTTTACCAGTAGGAGAGCCTTGATGGCAGTATCGGTGATCTCCCCTCCGTCGCCGCCGGCCTCCCCCTTGAGTCCGATGAGGACGCTGAGCAGATCCTTCGCTCCGGGCTTCGACACCGACCGGCATTCCGCGATGAACCCGTCGAGGAAGGCGTCGTACCTCCGGTGGACCCGCTTCATCTTCGCCACCACCCCGTTAACGTCCAGCCACTTCAGCCACGGCACGTAGTCCCCGACGGTGAACACTCCGGCCAGCGTCATCACCTCCACCACCATCTCCTTGAACTCCTCGGCCTTCCTCATCTCCTCCTCCACCTCCACCTCCGCTACACCTTCTCCTCCTCCTCCTCCTCCCCACGCCGCCGCCACCTTCTCGAACACCCTCCTCCCCATCATCGCCCTGGTCAGCGCGTTCATCGAGCACACGTGCACCTCCTTGCCCAGGTTCACCGGAGCGCTGCCCCCCTCCGACCGCGCGACGAGCATCCGCACCAGCACGGCCAGCTCCTCCTCCCGGACGGACTGCAGCTCGTCCAGGGCCTTCAGGCCGAGGAGGTGCACGGCCGAGAGCTTGCGCAGCATGCGCCACCGGGGCCCGTTCGGGGCGAACACGAGGTCCTGGTAGTTGTAGGCTATGTGCTCGGCGCCCGAGTTCGGGGGTCGGTCGCTGAAGTTGGAGTCGTTCTTGAGGAACGCCGCGGCGACGGAGGGGGAGGACGCCACGACCACGTCCGCGCAGCCGAGGCGGAGGCGCAGGAGGGGGCCGTAGGTCCTCGAGAGGGCCTGTAGCGTCTTGTGGGGCTTCCCGCCGAGCTGCAGGAGGTTGCCGAGGACCGGCACGCCCTTGGGGCCAGGAGGAAGCGGCGCCACCGCGGAGCCGCTGCCGCTAGTGCCAGTGCCTTGTACTCTCTTGGCAGGGGCAAGGAAGATCAGATTGTAGTAGTAGAAGAAGAGGAAGACAATGGCAGAAATGAGCAGGAAGAGATCGTAAGGAGACATTGTCATTGCCATTGCCAATTGTGGTATTTGTACAAGTGAAGAATAAGTGTACACACACGAACGTATATATAGGTGCATGGCCATACCAATAGCCAAATCAAATAAAAAACAGTAAAGGCTTACATTCCAAAGGCTGAGCCGAAATCGAACCGAACCGTCACGTGTCAGCTTCTAATTGAGCGAAGCAAATCCAATTACGGCAGCCCCTACTAACGTAGTAAAAAACAATCTAGTCAATCAGGACCACCACATGGCAGTGAAGTTTTAAACTCTGCAATTGTGTATCACTGTTGAATAAAAACACACGTCGATGCAGTCGAGACGGAGACACATGATTGTTTGGATACTTGCAGCTTCTCGAATGTATAAAACTATTATGTTTAAAATATTGTAATACACTGCATTTACAATAATACTAGAACTTTAAAATTAAGAGACCTTTCGGCTTTTTTTCAAACAAATCTTAACTTTAGAACTTAAAATTAAAAGAATTTTACTAAATCAATTAACAGTTTGATTTAGCTTAAATGAAAAATTTGAGTAAAAGAGGCTTTGACAACAGGACTAATATATATATATATATATATATATATATATATATATATATATATATATATATATATATATATATATATATATATATTAGAACAAGTCTAATATATATTGCCAAATAAAGTAAAATTTGTTGAAAAGATTTAATATATATATTGCAAATGGATTTAAACAACAGAAACTTCTCTCAACAGTAAGCTTTGCAAATAGACTTTAGACAACTATATGTAAACATAAGCAATTGTATTGACAACTATATGTAAAATTTTCTCAACAGAAGCAATTATATGTAAACAGACTTTAGGCAACTATAGACTATATGTAAACAGACTATATGCAAATAGACTTTAGTATATAAACTTTTCCCAACAGAAGCAACTATATATAAACAGAGAAATTGTTTGAAGGAAATAACTTTTTTTCGTATGAAGCAACTAAATACTATATATAAACAGAGCAACAGTAACAATTTTTTTTTTCTTCCGTATGAACAATAACAGTATTTTCCTTTTCCTTTTTAATTTTTCCGTATGAACAGTAACAACAGGAAGACAACTAATTAATTTGTAAAATACAGATAACTCTTAGATTGTTGGAAATTCTCAATAATACTTCGTTTTAAATCTGCAATAAAAAAAAATAATTAAATTGTTAGCGGCCTCCGGGGAAGTCGTGCACGTAGCACTGCCCTAAGAGTTAGCTCGGGTCTATGGGCAGACTGAATCCAAAGCCCATAGTGGTAAAATCTCCGCTCCACCGGAATCTGTTGCCGCACCGACGTCGAGAGATTGACCCTGACTTAGCTCCGCCCAGAGCAAATAAAAGGATAGCAGCGATCTTGAGAGTACGAGAAAATTCAGAGAGAAAGATTTTTTATGTAAAATGAAAGAAGAAAGAGCAGGTATATATAGGCGCTCGCCAACAGCTAGGAAAATAATGGCAGATTAATAAGCCAATTAAAATGAACGTTACAAAATGTTTATAGCACAAAAATCACATGGTTCATTGAACCTGGACGGAATTTGAATAGCAAACGTTCGGAATTTAAAAGTTTGTAACGGTCAGAAATATTTGAAAAGAGCAAAAAAAATCTTTTATG